>JAHRIG010009352.1:0-28048 GCA_020311275.1 Eira barbara | reverse complement strand
TCCCTCAACCTGTCCTGGACCCTGAGCCCCATGGAGCTGGAGTCCTGTAACTCTTCCCAGATTTTCAACAAGTGCCAGATGGAGAGAGGCTCAATAATGAATGTCTACCATGATGGCAGAGCCCTAAATTGGGGCTGAAATTGGGATCTATGGCTCAAACCATGATCCAGAAGTAAAATAATATATCAGGAACTATATGAGACAATACTGTCTTTCCTCTCATGTCCCTGCTTTTGTCCCATCGACTGGCTAGGATTTCCCCTAGAGAATTCATAAATAACTTCTGGGCGGTTTGCTCTCTTGATTTACTATGAAACCATCACTGAACTCCACACATGAGAGGAGTCACAGGAATGACCCTTTCACTCAGGGTCCTATTCTTGTAACATCCGAGGGGGGTCTGCATGGAATCCATCTTCTGTGTCTGAGGTGAATCTGTGCCCCCATAGCTGGAGGAGGGTCAGGCCCATTCCTCTCCTCAACATCAAGCTCCTTGGGATGGTTGTTCCCAAGAAGAGGGAAACTCATTAGAGGGTCTTCTGTCTGTTGGCAGCTGTCCTGTGTGTGTATCTCAGACATTTCAGGAATGTCTAAGAACAGTTACTAATCTAATGTACCTGCCCCCTGTGAGTCTCCTTGTGTTGTGTGCACTGGCCCATAAGAACCTGGACAGGGAGTCCCAGGTGTGCAGAACCTCACAGACTCTCTCACTTACCTGTGTCACCACCAAGTTCTCTTGAACAACGCTGGACCTTCAGTATTCTCCGTTGTTCCCCAAGTCTCATCTCTCAGTTTGTTCTGTGCATAATCAGCAGGCTGTCCTCGGCTGTGTTTCTTATAAGGTATATATACATTTCTTTCTGTTCTAATATACAAGCATTGGCAGAAAATGTGCTGCATGCATGATCTAATTGTACTATCCATCTTCCTGTAATATCACTGGTATGACTCATTTACTGATAATCTCTGATGAATTATTACACATATAAATCCATATATTTTTAGATCCCAGAGTCTTAATGGAATTACTTGCATAACTGGTAATATATTTTACAACCAAAAATAATTCACAAAATTATATTTAACAGTTGAATTTACTGTGCTATATAACTTATAAAAAACAACCAAAAGTCACAATCTGTTTGGGATTTTCATTCAAGATTTTATAATACCAACTTCCCATTTTTATTATTTGTACAGTTATCTAGTATAAAATTTAAATCATAATAGTGACATAAAAGACTATTGATTTTTCTCTGAATTAAATGTCACAACTTCTTCAACAGTAATTGATTAAGAAATTAATTTATTTTGAATTCATGATCAACTGTTTCAGAACTTACATTGGATAAGACTTTATGCCATAATTCATGAAAGCTGTACAACATGAATTCTGTAACAGGATTTTCACTTCAGGTTCTAGCTAGGATAGCTTTGTTTGTGGAGGTAACCTTGTAAATTGTACCAGAAAATCCACATGTGTGCTATTTGCCTCACAGAAACATGATTACAGAAAGCACTGAACCAACACCAATATCCATATCTTCTGCCTTCCAGGACACTCAGAGGCTTGTACTTTCCCAACACCACCTGCATTCAGGTGTGGCCACATCCTGTGACCACCCCGCAGGAATTTCCATGAGGGAGGGCTCCCAGTTGGCCTGGGCACCAACTCAGACAACTACAGGAGGACAAGAAGAGAACTCGAGTGGAAAATGAGCCCTTCTGTCTATTTGGACCTTAGTGTTCCAGACAGTGGCTGACCCAGCGAACCAACAACATGCACTGGAAATACAAGCTTATCTTCATGACAATGTAAGAGTGGGTCTTGTGGAAGATCAAGAACCCTCATGCCAGAAATGCAGATTTTTGGAGTCTTCACACCAGCACTAGGGTTGTGGGTTTCACGTCTAGTGCTGGTGTCTGCATTGAAAAGCACACTATGGCTGAATGCAGAGTCTAGTGAGGGGAAGGGGAGGAAGAATTTCCCTCAGTCACAGGTTCTGGTGGACAAAGAAGTAAGTTGACATGAGACGGATTAACAGGAGAAAGAAAACAGCATTTTATTGCATGTGCACAGAAGGCAGGTAGTGAAACTGAGACCCGGACAGGTGAATAGGCAGGCAGTTATTTTTTTCACATTTTGGACAAAGAGATGATACATTTGTGAGGAATTTACAGGAAAATGAAAACAGGTATTGGAAGCTTTACTTAATGAGGAATTCTAGGCATAATTTGTCCTGAGATAGGAGATTAGGAAAAGATTACCAAGGTCTGCTTCTCCAGCTTCTTCAGATAGAAAGTCTCTATCTCTAGTAAGAAGGATGTGTTTTTACTTGTTAGTACAGGACGGGAATTATTCTTTATGTGGCAGAATTACTCCTGTCTTAAGGGGCACAAAGGAGGGTCTAAGGGGCCTTGCAGCAGGTTTTTCCTAATTATATTCCATGCAAAATAATGAATCGTGTTACCTTTGAAGTTTTTCTTTCTGTCGATTGTCTCCATATATTTCCGTTCAATGATATTTTCAGGATTTTTCCTCTTTTATAGGACCCCCCCCTTAATATTTCCTGCAGTGTCATCTTGGTGGTCGCATACTCTTTTAAGCCTTGCTGGTCTTGGAAACTCTTTATCTCTCCATCTATTTTGAATGTCAGTCTTGCTGGATAAAGTATTCTTGGCTGCATGTTCTTCTCATTTAGTGCCCTGAATGTATCTTGCCAGCCCTTTGTGGTTTTCCAGGTCTCTGTGGACAGGTCTGACGTTATTCTGATGGGATTTCCTCTATACGTAAGTAATTTCTTTGTCCTAGCTGCCTTCAAGAGGGCCTGCCTACAATTATAATTCTTCATTCTTGCTATTAGGTGTCTCGATGACTTTTGAGAATCTATAATCTTGGGGGGAGGCCGTTCTGCCTCTAGTACGTGAACGATGGTTCCATTCACCAGATTGGGAAAAGTTTCGTGGAGAATCTGTTCCACTATATCTTCTAGACTTCTTTCTTTCTCCTCCCTTTCAGGGATTCCAATAATTCTGACACTGCAATGTTTCATGGCATCATTTATTTCCCTAATTTTGTTTTTGTGGCTTCTAAGCTGTTTGTTCCAGACTTCCTCCTGATCCTTTCTCTCTACCTGTTGTCCCCCAGATCACTAATTCTATCTTCTTTCTCAGTTACCCTAGCTTTTAGAGAATTTAGATTAGATTGGAACTCATTGAGAGCATTGTGAACATCATCCCTGGTGGCTTTCACTTCTGCCCGAATCTATTCCATGTTGTCATTAATTGTTTTCTCTAACCTAGCCATTGCCTGGATAATTGTTAGCCTGAATTCCCTTTCTGGCATACTGTTGATGCCCATATCGAATAGCTCTGATGGTGAGGGCACACAGTCTGAATTTTTTCTCTGTTGGGCATTCCTCCTCCTAGTCATTTTGGTGAGAGATAGTTGAACAGATCTGTAGTTGAATGTATCAACTCTGACCTAGACAAACTGCACCATGGAACACTTCTGAGCTATCAGGGGACCCCTACAAAAAGAAAGAGAAAAGAAAAAAAGAGAAAGAGACAGGGAAAAAAATGAAAGAAAAAAAAGAGAAGATCCAGCTAGAATGGGCCCCAAAGTAATATTTATAAGGTATACAAGCAAAAAAGGGCAAACAAAAAGACTGACAAAATAAATGACATGAAAAAAGGAACGCAGCCAAAATGAACCTCAAATATAAGATTTATATAATACCAGAACAGAAACAAATACACAGAAACACTGACAGAAGAAAGAGATGAGAGGGTGGTTATAAATCCTTGGTGTGCGCCAGAAAGTTTACTTTGATTCTTCCTGGGTGTATCTTGATATCTTTGTTAAAGGACTCAACTTTTCCGAGATGAGGGGGGATTAAAACTGGTTTATATATAGAGGTAGTAGTGATTGGGGAAAGAGGATTACCTGAAGCTTATCTCTATATGAATAGTTTTAAAAACAGAAAAGCAAAAGTAAAACACACTTATATATATCAAAAAGTTCAAGTTAAAGGTTATTATGGAATTGGTTGTATTCAACTTCTTGTTGTGATGGTAAATAGGTCAAAAGATTTTTAAAAATTTTAAAAGAATGAGAATAGTGGGAACAAATTAAAAATAAAAGTTGTATCTATGAATTATACAGGTTTTAGGGCAATACTGGGAGCTTAACATTTTCTTTTCCCCCTCATGTTGGGTTTCTACAGTTTTATGGGGACACTGGTGGTTGTCCTCTCCTTTTGGTTGGGGGGGACTGGCTTTCTGGAGGAGGGGCCTTCTGTATTGTTTTTCAGCCTGTCTTACTTGGGTTGAGTCCTCCTGCACCCTATCACAGGGCTGGGCTCTGAGGATACGTTTTTCGGGCTTTTGTTCTCTGGAGGTTTTTTCCCCCCTCTGGCAGCTTCTGGCAGTTCTTCAGTGGTTTAGGGGAAAGCAAAGTGCACCCAGACCTCTGTTTCAGAGAGAAGCCTCAGTCTGTTCCCCTCTGGGTGGTCCAGAGCACACAGACTCTCCCTCTGCCAACTCCCACTAGCAGAGCACGTTCTCAGCCACCTTCTCAAGGGGTCGCAGGAGCTCCAGATTGTCTCTACACCCTGGTGCTAGTAAAACCATGATATTGATCTAAGGAACTTGTTTCCAGTGGCTGCCTTTACCAGGCTGCTGTCTGGGCAGGTCCAGACCACCCTACAGATCACAACTAGAGGCAGAACACTGAGATTTTCATGTCAGCCCAGGTTGGGAGTGTTCAGAATCTATAACGGTCCTAGAACCCATCAGCTAGCACCCACATGGACCTTTCTCTGGGGAGGGTGTGGAGCATGGCTCAGGTCCCAGTTGTGCATGGCGTGTGTAGAGTGCAAAAGGCTGTGGTTCTAAAGAGCGCAGGATGGCATCCACCCAGACTCTCTCACATGGGTGCCAGCAGCTCAGGGATCATGGCCTACATTCTTCACTACACTCTCTGGCACGGCACCAGCAGTGTCAGTCTTGGGTCCATGAGATTAAGCCCATGCCCCAGAACGCCCAATTCCACAAGTTGCCCCTTAAGATCTTTTGCTCTTTTTGAGTGCTTTTAACCAGTCTCCAAGTTAACGCTGTCCCCCAATCACAGGGGACTCTCGTATTGGGGTATTACTTTCCAATGGGTCACTTCTGGTGGCTCCCTACCCCTTCTGTTAATATTCTGATATCAGTCTGATGTCCTACTCTGCTTTACCTGACCACTGATGTCTTCTGCCCCTTTAGAGATCTAAAAGTGTATAATCCTACATCTCGGACTGATTTCATGGGTGTTCAGAGTGTTCTGGCAGATAATCAGCTCACTTTATGGGACCAGTTGAAACAACGTCTCCTACTTCTCCATCATCTTCTCTACCTCATTTAATTGAATTTAAAATAAAATAAAACCTTCAGTCTCAGAAAAAAAAAAAAAACAAGAAAAACAAAGAACAACAAAAACAACAACAAAGATTACCAACATCAGATGGTTTTCTCTGTGAAAGCTAAATATTGAAAGATAAATAAAGGCTAATACATCGCAATCTCTTCCAAAAAAAAAAAAAAAACTGATGGGAAAGAAATATGTCCCATTTCATTGTATGACACCAGCATTACTCCAACACCAAAGCCAGGCAAGGACCACACAAGGAGGAAAAGTTCAGGTTAATATCTCCCTTGAACATGCCTGCAAAAATCCTGGCCAACTGAATGCAAATGCACACTGAAATAGTCGTACATGATGACCTAGTGTGAATCATCTCTCAAATTCAAGGTTCCTTCAACATACACAGATCAATAAATGTGGCAAACTGCTTCAACAGAGTGAAGGATTGAATCTACATCATCCTCTCCATTCATGCTTAAAACCGTTTGAAAAACTCAACACATGTTTATCACTTAAAAATCTCAACAATTGAAGAACAGACGGAAATTACTTCCACATAATCATGGTCATATATGAAAAGCCTAATACACCTGACACCATATTCAACATTGAAAACATGAAGCCTTTCCTGTCACTGAGAAGCCAGACAAGAATGCTTATTCTTACCATAAGGATTCAACATAGCATCATGAAGGAGAATAAAATGTGCGATCCCAGTATGTCATCTGGTCCCTGGGTTATTGTAAATGAAAGTCACTTGAGAACCTGTGAGTGGACAGACTGAGCCTCCTTTATCCATAACATCAAGAAACAAATCTGTGGGAAAGTTTGCTTCCCTGTACCAGGAAGGGAGAACCATCCTCAGCCACAGAACAGGGAACATAGGTCCCAGAACACTCTACAAACAAATCTTGTTATTTGCTAACCAAAACCCAAATCTTTACATCAAACCTTCACAAATCCAATGTTTTGTTGTCTAAGAGGCTCAAGTGCTGCCTACTTTGGGCGTTCTCTAGGTGGCATATTTTCGGGAGCTCATGCACATGCAAACTGAATTTCATTTTCCTCTTAGACCTGGCCTATGTCCATTGAGTTATTAGGCCAAAAACCCAGAAGAAAAGAAAGGAAAACTTTCTGGGCCTCACGTGGAAAACCTTTGCAGAGAGATTGGCAATAAAAAAATAAAAGATATTAAAATAAATAGAAAAGAAAAATATTTGTTTCCATATGACATGGTCTTATACATACTCAAACCCCACAAACTCCATAAAAAAAAATCTTAGAACTACTTAGCGATTTCAAGGAAGCTTCAGGGTACAAAATCAACATTCAACATACAAAATAAAGCAATGCTTCCATACACTAACAAGAAATTATCTAAAAAAAGAAATTAACAAAATAATTTCATTTTCACTGGTACCATAAATAAAATAATTAGGACTAAACTTCATTAAAGGGGTAAAATAATGTATATTTAAAATGACCTACATTAATGAAAGACTTTTAAAAATGCACACAGAAATGATAAGACAACTCTGTGGCAAAAATCAACAAGGCAAGAAACAGTAAATGTTGGAGAAGTTATGGAGAAAAGGGAGTCCTCTTACACTGTGGGTGGGAATGTACATTGGTGAAACCAGTTTGGAAATCAGTGTGGAGTTTCATCAAAAAATTAAAAATAGGGGAGACAAGATGGTGGGGAAGTAGGATGAGGCGACCTTTCGACCTGTACCCCAAAGTGATTTGATTACCTACCGAAGAACTCTGATCACCCATGAAATCAGCCTGAGATCAGAATTATACACGTCTGGATCTCTACAGGGGCAGAAGATGCCAGTGGGCAGGTTAAGCGGAGTGGGAACGTCAGACTGATATCGGAAGAGAAACAAAAGGGGGAGGGAGTCACCAAAGGCGACCAAATAGAAAGTAATACCCCAGTACGAGAGTGCCCTGTGTCTAGGGACCAGCATTAACTTGGAGTCTGGTTGAAAGCACTCAAAAAGATCAAAGGATCGTGGGGGGAAATTGTGGGAATCGGGGCGGCTAGGGACAGGGACTTAAGTCCCCAGACCCAGAACAGCCTCCCCTGGTGCTGAGCCAGAGAGTGTGGCAGAGAAACCAGGTCTTGGTCCCTGAGCCGCCAGCACACCCGAGAACACGTGGAGTCCGGCTCCCATGAGGGGCTGGGACCTGCACCAGATGGCAGAATGCGTACGAACTACCAGCTTGAGATGCACGCGCCCCACACCCTCCCCTGAGAGAGGTGCACAAAGGCCCAGCCTGGTGCTCTGGGACCTGCACCGCACTAGAGCCTGAGACGCACACACCCCACACACTCCCCTGAGAGAGGTGCACGCAAGCCCGGCGCTCTTAGACCCGGAAAGTCCAGGCACCCCCAGCCCCGGCCTGCGGGAAAATCTCAGTGTGCGATTGCTGCTTGGAACCTCTCTGGTGGTCTGGAGTTGCCCAGACAGCCGCCGCTGCCATGGTTTTACATACAAGCAGGGGATCCTGCATCCCCAGGGACCACAACTAGGAACCTGCTCTGTCAGCAGCCAAGGGGGAAATTATATGGGCTCTGCAGCACCCACAGTGGAGCAGACTGAGGCTTCTCTCTGAGAGGGAGGTCGGGGTGCTGTTTGCTTTCCTCTAAACCTCCAAAAATCATCAAAAGCTGTCAAGGTGAGAGAAAAGAAGTGAACAAACATAAAAACTTCCAGAGAACAAAAGCCTGAAAAAACCGGTTTCCTCAGAGCCCCCCCCCTTGAGGGGGGCGGGAGGACTTAACTCAGAGAACATCATTGACTGAAAACCCACGTGGCAGACCCCTCCCCTAGAAAACAAACCAGGAAAGAAAAAAAAAAAAGACTACAAGAGAACAACCACCACTACTTCATAGATACAACTTTTATTTTAACTCATTCCCACTATTCTGGTTCATTTTTTCTTCTTTTTTTTTTTAATATAGATAATTTTTAACCTATTTACCATTCACAGTGAGATGTCCAGTACATCAAATTCCATAATAAACTTCTAGGGCACCTGGGAGGCTCAGTGGGTTAAAGCCTCTGCCTTCAGCTCAGGCCATGATCCCAGAGTCCTGGGATCGAGCCCCACATCGGGCTCTCTGCTCCACGGGGAGCCTGCTTCCTCCTCTCTCTGCCTGCCTCTATGCCTACTTGTGATCTCTGTCTGTCAAATAAATAAAATCATAATAAACTTCTAACCTGAACTTTTTGATACATACACCTGTGTTTTTCTTTTGCTTTTCTATTTTTTTTTATTTTAGTTTAGTTTAGTACAGTTTATTCGTTTTTTTATTTTTATTTTCTAATATTCATATAGAGTTAAACTTCAAGGTAACCCCCTTTCTCCAATCAATGCTACCCCTATAGGTATACCAATTTTAAATCCTCCGTTATCTTAGGAAAGTTGAGTCCTTTACAAAAATATCAAGATACATCCAGGAAGAATCAAAATAATCTTCCTCGCCCACACTGAGAATCTAAAACAATACTCCCATCTTTTACTTCTGCCAATGTTTCTGTGTATTTCGGTTTGTCCTGATAGTATATAAATCTTATACTTGGGGTTCTTTTTTATGAGGTGCTTACTTTTTTTTGCATATATATATGTATATATATATATATATATATATATATATATATATATATATAAATTCTCTTGTCATATACTTTTATCAGTCTTTTTGTTTGTCCGTTTTTGTGTGTATACGTCATAAATATTACCTTGGGGCCCATTGGGGCTGAACCTTCTCTTTTATCTTCCAGTTTTTTCCTGTCTCTCTCTCTTTTTTCTATTCCTTTTCTTTTTTCTCTCGTTTGGGTGGCGAATCCTGAGTGCTCAGAAGTGTTCCAGGGTGCACCTTGACAGCACCACAGTCGATACATCCAGCTACATCTGTCCAGTCATCTCTCACCAAAATGACTAGGAGGAGGAATCCCCAACAGAAGAAAAATACAGAGGATGGGCCTTCTGCAACAGAGCTAATGGCTATCAACATAGACAATATGTAGGAAAGAGAATTCAGGCTAACAATTATCCAGGCAATAGCAGAGTTGGAGAAACCCATGGATAACCAAACGGAATTGATTAAGGCAGAATTGAAAGCCACTAGGGATGATGTTCACAATGCTCTCAATGAGTTCCAATCTAATCTAAATTCTCTAAAAGCTAGGGTAACTGATACAGAAGATAGAATTAGTGACCTGGAGGACAAACAGATAGAGAGAAAGGATCAGGAGGAAGCCTGGCACAAACAGCTTAGAAGCCACGAAAACAGAATCAGGGAAATAAATGATGCCATGAAAGTTCCAACGTCAGAATTATTGGAATCCCTGAAGGGGAGGAGAAAGAAAGAAGTCTAGAAGATATAGTGGAGCAAGTTCTTCATGAAAATTTTCCCAATCTCGCGAATGGAACCAGAATTCATGTACTAGAGGCAGAACGGCCTCCCCCCAAGATTATAGATTCGAAAAAAATATCCAGGCACCTGATAGTAAAATTGAGAAATCATAATTGTAGATATAATCTCTTGAAAGCTGCTAGGACAAAGAAGATCCTTACATACAGAGGAAAGCCCATCAGAATAACGTCAGTCCTGTCCACAGAGACCTGGCAAGCCAGAAAGGGCTGGCAATATATATTCAGGGCACTAAATGAGAAGAACATGGAGCCAAGAATAATTTATCCAGCAAGACTGACATTCTTTATATGATTCCTTATATGGAAAACCCAAAAGACTCCACCCCAAACTTCTAGAACTCATACAGCAATTCAGTAACGCAACAGGATACAAAGTCAATGTACAGAAATCAGTGGCTTTCTTATACACTAACAATGAAAATACAGAGACGCAAATTAGAGAATCAATTCCATTTACTATAGCACCAAGAACCATAAGATACCTTGGAATAAACCTAACCAAAGAGGTTAAGGATCTGTACTCGAGGAACTACAGAACACTCATGAAAGAAATTAAAGAAGACACAAAAAGATGGAAGACCATTTCACGCTCTTGGATCGGAAGAATAAACATTGTTAAAATGTCTATACTGCCTAGAGCAATCTATAATTTTAATGCCATTCTGATCAAAATTCCACCGGTATTTTTCAAAGAGCTGGAGCAAATAATCTTAAACTTTTTATGGAATCAGAGGAGACCCCCAAATCGCTAAAGAAATGTTGAAAAACAAAAATGCAACTGGCGGCATCATGTTACCTGATTTCAAGGTTTACTACAAAGCTGTGATCACCAAGACAGCATGGTACTGGCATAAAAACAGACACATAGACCAGTGGAACAGAGTAGAGAGCCCAGATATGGACCCTCAACTCTATGGTCAAATAATCTTCGACAAAACAGGAAAAAATATCCAGTGGAAAAAAGACAGTCTCTTCAATAAATGGTGCTGGGAAAACTGGACAGCTATATGTAGAAGAATCAAACTCGACCATTCTCTTACACTGTACACAAAGATAAACTCGAAATGGATAAAAGACCTCAACGTGAGACAGGAATCCATCAGAATCCTCGAGGAGAACATAGGCAGTAACCTCTTTGAAATCAGCCACAGCAACTTCTTTCAAGATATGTCTCCAAAGGCAAAGGAAACAAAAGGGAAAATGAACTTTTGGGACTTCATCAAGATCAAAAGCTTCTGCAGAGCAAAAGAAACAGTCAACAAAACAAAGAGGCAACCCACGGAATGGGAGAAGATATTTGCAAATGACAGTACAGACAAAAGGTTGATATCCAGGATCTATAAAGAACTCCTCAAACTCAACACACACAAAACAGACAATCATTAAAAAATGGGCAGAAGATATGAACAGACACTTCTCCAATGAAGACATACAAATGGCTATCAGACACATGAAAAAATGTTCATCATCACTAGCCATCAGGGAGATTCAAATCAAAACCACATTGAGATACCACCTTACACCAGTTAGAATGGCCAAAATTAGCAAGACAGGAAACAACGTGTGTTGGAGAGGATGTGGAGAAAGGGGAACCCTCTTACACTGTTGGTGGGAATGCAAGTTGGTGCAGCCACTTTGGTGAACAGTTTGGAGATTCCTCAAGAAGTTAAAAATAGAGCTTCCCTATGACCCTGCAATTGCACTACTGGGTATTTACCCTAAAGACACATATGTACTGAACAGAAGGGCCATCTGTACCCCAATGTTTATAGCAGTAATGGCCACGGTCGCCAAACTGTGGAAAGAACCAAGATGCCCTTCAACGTACGAATGGATAAGGAAGGTGTGGTCCATATACACCATGGAGTATTATGGCTCCATCAGAAAGGATGAATACCCAACTTTTGTATCAACATGGACGGGACTGGAAGAGATTATGCTGAGTGAAATAAGTCAAGCAGAGAGAGTCAAGTATCATATGGTTTCGCTTATTTGTGGAGCATAATAAATAATATAGAGGACAAGGGTAGATGGAGAGGAGAAGGGAGTTGAGGGAAATCGAAGGGGAGGTGTACTATGAGAGACTGTGGACTCTGAAAAACAATCTGAGGGTTTTGAAGGGGCGGGGGTGGGAGGTTGAGGGAACCAGGTGTTGGGTATTAGGGAGGGCACAGTTGCATGGAGCACTGGGTGTGGTGAAAAAAACAATGAATACTCTTACGCTGAAAATAAATAAAAAATTTTTAAAAAAATTAAAATTATTTTTTTTAAAGTTCCACCTTTAACTGGTGTCTGAATATCATACAGATATCTTATGTTAAGTCACCATGCAGTACGTCATTAGTTTTGATGCAGTGTTCAAACACTCATTGTTTACATATAACACCCAGGTTTCCACGCAATTCATGACCTCCTTCATGCCCATCATTGGGCTGAACCATCCCCTTAACCTCCTCCCCTCTAAAACCCTCAGATTGTTTACCGGAGTCCACAGCCTCTCATGGTTCATCTCTCCTTCCGATCCTCCCCCCCCTTCACTTGTCCATTCCTTCTCCTAATGTCCACCATGACATTCATGATGTTCCACAAGTGAGTTAAACCGTACAATAATTGACTTTCTTGACTTATTTCACACAGCATAATCTCCTCCAGTCCCGTCCACGTTGATGCAAAAGTTGGGTATTCATCCTTTCTGATGGTTGAGTAATATCCCATTGTATACATAGACCACATCTTCATTATCCATACATCTATTCTCTTTCCACATTTTGGCTACTGTGGAATTTGCTTTTATGAACATTGGGGAGCATATGCCCCTTCTTTTCACTACATCTGTATCTGCGGTGTAAATACCTAGCAGTGCAATAAGAGTCCATAAAAATGTAAGACACAAAGATGTGAGCAAAGCAAAAAACTCTTAAACCTTTGGAAAGATCAACAGTTAAATTTGTGAGGAATGATAATAAAAAGCAGCATGGGTTTGTGTAAATAAATTTTTAAAGAAATAAGGTTTGTTTGTAAAGCACCCGGGGTCTTAAATTCATAATTCTGGTGCTAAGGACATCTCTCTCTTTCTGGTACAGAGAGGGATCCTTTCCCATTGGACACTTATCTTCAGGTTTCAGGGTGACAGGGGAGATTGGGGTGTCTCTGCATGGGCTATATCTTAAGTACTTTTAATTTCAGAGGCACAAGTGGGGTGACATATTCTGCTTCCCTTTGCCATGTTATACTGGAGTAGAGACACTGCAGTAAATACTCCATGAGCCCAGACAGGGTCCACCCTGCAGAACAGGGTGTGGGCTGCATGGGGTGCTCAGGACAACCCAGTACAGGGCTGCTGACCCAGGAACGGGAACAGGGCTCTGGGGACATCTTTCCTCTCAGAATTCAGGGTTTCCTTTTGCAGAAAACAATGTAACATATAATTAGGACAGGGAAAGCTAAAGGGTGTGTAGATATCCTGTTCTATCGGTAGTAATTACCAAACTCAAGGCAATGAGAAGCATATTTGAAGAGGATGATATCCCAGGACTTTTAGATGTCTTAATTGAAAAGACATGGAGGAACAAATGCACTTATAAGTTCATGGGTGCAACATTTTGGAAACACACTGATCCACGAGTAATTTATTCAGATAGCAGAGCCAAGAACAGGTTCAGGGTGTCTCTTTGTCATTCTAAGGTGGGGTTGCACGAGGAGCAATTCCTGGGCTTTTTTTCCTTCAGTGGAGAAGCTCCATCTAAACACAGTTCACGGAGCTGCAAAGTACCCATGTCCTCAAACAAGGATTAGGACTTGGGTCCTCACCATGTGACTGAGCTCAGGCCCTGTAATGTCTATCTGCTTCTTCTATTGATGGGTCTGGTTTTGAGTATGAAATACTATTCCTTATGAATATGCAAATAGCCCAAGATGCATCATGTTAAGTATGGAAATGTCTGTGCACTTAGAGCATCACCCAACAACTGCACCCTCCACTACAGAATCCTCTGAGAGCACAGCTGGTAACCATGACCTAGAGCTGGAGAATCCTCTTCTTGGTGGCACTGGCTACAGGTAAGTGACTCCCAGTCTCTGGGCTGAGGAGGAGTAAAAGGCCAATCAAAGATCAATTAATTCCCACCTGCTCTGTCTCCATAGGTGTGTCCTCCCAGGACCATCTGTTACAGTCTGGGGCTGAGGTGAGGAATCCTGGAGCATCCGTGAAGGTCTTCTGCAAGGCATCTGGATACACATTCACTGACTACTATATCCACTGGGTGTGACAGGTGCAAGAACGAGGGCTTGAGTGCATGGGACGAATTGACCCTGAAGATGGTGCCACAAAAATTGCACGGAAATTCCAGGCTAGAATCATGCTTATGGAAGATACATCCGCAAGAACGGCCTACATGGAACTGAGAAGTCTGAGGTCTGAGGACACGGCTGTGTATTACTGTGCAAGACACGGTGTGAGAACCCACATCCTGCATGTGTCAGAAACCATGAGCATGTACAGCTTTGTTGGTGGGTTGAGGAGGAGAGGGGACAAAATACGCCTGACTTCCTCATACAAATAAGTCAGAAGTTTGGGACAAAAACACTGCTTTCGTGTGCACACCAACCTCTGTAGAAAGATTTGAAGAGTCCAGAAATGCTGTAGAAAGATAAAGCTTAAATACTTTGCATCTAAATTGTTTCTTTATTGGTTTTTCCAGAGGAATATTTGCAACCCCTATGTGGATGGAGGGAATGTCTGTTGAAGCATCATTTGGGAAGAGTTGGGAGGAGTCAGGCCGCAGAGTACAGGACTGTAGCTCAGTCCCTAACAAGTTCTGAACTTCTTCCTCTATTTTTGAAATATGACCGTGTGCTTGGTGAAAAGAAATGATATGAAATGGAAGGATTTCTATGGGTGAGTGTCTATGCCCCAACTCTGCTTAAGCATCACACACAGTACATTCTGGTAGGAGACTCATGAACTTTTGGTCACAAGTCATGGTCTGACAGATGTGCCAAGTTCAAGCCCACTCTACAGCAGCTCCTCATCCTTGCAGTCCCCTTTCAGTGTTGTGTTCCTGCAGTGGCTCCTCCCCATGGACTGCTGCTTGAAAGCGTCCCTGTCCTTGGGGAGTTCCACAGAACAGGAGCTGCAGGGGGAGAAGTTTGTAAGACTCACTACATGCTCTGTAGTATTTCCTGGGGTCATTGGATTCTGGTACCACACACAGGGCTCAGGTCTACACATGTTTGATCTCTCACTGCCTGGAGGTTTACATGAAATCAAGTCTACTAGGCTACAGTCAGTGCTGTCAGGGCTACACCTCTGTAGAAGCTCTGGGGTTTAGTCTATTCCTCTGGATTTCCTGAGCTTCACCCCTTGCATTTTCAGACTCATGACTCCTTACTCCAACTTACCAGCAAGAAGACCATTGATGATCTCTGATCACATGACGCACGTCTACTGGAGTCTAACCTCCCTCTGTTGCCTCTCATAAGAGCACTTGACATGACATTAGGAACCACCCAGATTCTCCTGAAAAGAAGTTCTGCTATTTTATGTAAGTACATTTGACACACAGTGTTACATGTTTCTGGAGGACAACACAGTGACTGGACAATATTATATGGTGTGCTGTGCTCATCACAGGGGTATCTATCACCAGGAAAATATTTGAATCCTAAGATCTCTATGTTAATGAAATAAGTCTATGTGTTTCCCCCTTAGGACTGCCTTGGCTGTATCCCATCGGTTTTGGACTGAAGTGTCTTCATTCTCATTGGTTTCCATGAATTGTTTAAGTTCTTCTTTGATCTCCTGGTGGATCCAAGCATTCTTAAGCAAGGTGGTCTTTAGCTTCCAGGTGGTTGAGTTCCTTCTGAACTTTTCCTTGTGGTTGAGCTTCAGTTTCAAAGTGTTGTGATGTGGGAATATGCAGGAAATAATCTCAGTCTTTTGGCATCAGTTGAGCCCTGATTTGTGACCCAGTATGGGGCCTATTCTAGAGAAGGTTCCATGTGCACTCCAGAAGAAAGAGTATTCTGCTCTTTTAGGGTGGAGTGTTCTGGCTACAATGACAAGACAGGAAACAACAAATGTTGGTGAGGATGTGGAAAAAGGGGAACCCTCTTGCACCGTTGGTGGGAATTCATCCTGGTGCAGCTACTCTGGAAACAATATGTCTGTGCACATCCCAGAGATCAGGACACCCTAGCAAGTAAGACCATGGGATGACAGGTAGTGAAATAAGCAAGCTCTGGAGGGGAGAAGGAATCTGGTTACTTGGGGCCCTCAGGGCCCTCTGACCACGGGTCCCAGTCCTAGATGCAGGTGCAGAGAGAGCCTGGGAAGTGACGGGATTGTGTAGGGCTCTGCAGTGTCTGTTGCTGGGAACAAACCCATGCTTAGGGATGCCATGTTTTCCTGATCTGAGTCACAATTTCCCTTATAACCTCACACTCTGGGGAAATGGTTCACGTACCCCTGAGCCTTCATCGATTCAGTCATTGCACGATGCTAAATAACACAAATGACCTTATTTACATCCTCTCCATTTAAAGATGTGGTCCTGCTTATGTAATGATTTAGGTTTCAAAGGCATATCGCATGGGCTGTTATAGGGGAAGATCTGCTCCAGAGCTTAGAAAACATTACACAACAACCAATACCTACAAGGAGGCATCACCACCCTAAGTGGAAACTGTGCTCATTCACTACAAAAACTAACCCTTACTTGGGTGTCAACCCAAAGTTGACACGAAAATATTCTTTCATCATGAAAATATGGTTTTAAAAACAATGACAATTGTGGACATTCCATTTTATGTGTCCATAATGATACGATTCCTCTCTAGTGTCTTTTAAAATAATATAAACTTATCTAAGTATCCATCTGTCATCTATCTGTTCTATAGTCATCTGTTCTCTATTTGAAGTGTATTTATCTAACTCAGCATTTATCCTCTTGCTGCAAGTTTTTCAGGAATATGAACATAAGCCCCACAATCTCTTATTAGACCTCTAATGTTTAGATCCTAATAATCTCCAAGTCATTAACACCATGTCCTTCAGGGCAGTATTTGAGTATCATTAACTCCATGCCTGAATTAATGATCATCTCTGTGCTGCATAAGAGAAAATTTACCCATTTTCTTTAAAGCAAGATCCTCCTCCCAGAGATAACAAGACCCTGTGTGAGGTGGATTTCTCAGGACAAGGGAGGCAACCTCCAAGCATAGGACTGTAACTGCAAAACACAGAGTAGGTGACTTGTATTGGCGTCCATGCACTTGAGGACAAAGATACCACTTACAGGTTTTGCAAACAATTTGGCAGACAATGACCATCAGAGGAAACCATCAGGATCAAAGTTCTCCAGATGCATCCATTCTCTGCAGTTAGTTGTTCATTTCGAAAGCTGTAGCTACAAAATGTGGACCCCATTAAGTATCTTTTTGAAAAATAGTTTAGATAAAATTAATTTTGAATCACTCATTTATTCGGTATTTATTCTTATGCTCAGAAAGTGAGGCCATCTACTGACCTCCTTCCAACACAGCTCAATGACCAAGGGCTCACCCATCCCAGAACAACACGCCTTGTGAATTCAACAAGGAGATACCCACAGGTGGTCCTGTAAGGTCCAGAGGAGCCTGTCTCTGTCTCTGTCGCCTTCCAAGGACAGGCTCCCTCTCACACATGCAAACTTCTCCTCAACCTCTGTAAAATCCACACTCAGGCGTGGGAGCTCACAGTTCTCTCTTCAGACAGGGTGAGGTTTCTGGGGAAGGCAGAGCTGTGGTCTGGAGGAATATGAGTTACTGGGCCCTTCTCTGTGTCTGGTCACAGCTCCCCAAGGAGATGGTCCATATGTCAGACATGACATCATTGGGATGGTTGTGAATGTCGTGAGTGACTGGGCCTTGTGCCCAGGTGTTCTGTCCCAGATGCTGCTTCAGGAGTCAGGCTCATGACTGGTGAGGGGCTGACAAACCCTGCACCTCACCAATGTTGTGTCTGGATTCTCCGTGTCAGGCAGTAATTTCTGGAGGAATTGAATCCACCAACCCAAGTGACTGGGTGCTGTGAACTAGTTTATAAATCATAGGGAAAGCACACATGACAACCCATCCAACAAGAGCCACATGTCCATCTCCAGAGCCACCTCCAAGAACGAGTTCTTGCAGCGACTGATTTCAGTGCCACCAAGGTCCTGGCCCTGTATTACTGAGAAAGAGACACAGTGAGGGCATGTCAGTGTGAGCCCAGACTGGGTCTGCCAAACCTCCCTGCAGGGACACAGGAGAGGCTGGGCTGCAGGAACAGTCAGGACACCAGGGGGCGCTCGGGTTACTAGGGGGCACTCAGGACACCAGGGGGCGCTCAGGCCCACCCAATACAGGGTAGGTCTAGCTACAGGTGAAGAAGGTGAATTGTTTTCCTTCTCAGGTAGAAAAATATGTACTGGGCTTGGGGGGTCTGGATTTTTACAGGTTCTGATATTTTATTAGTATTGTGTGTTATAATCATTGAGTTTCAAGGTCAAATAATTTTTATTATAAAATATAATTTATATGTTCTCTGGAAATAAAAGTTGAAAAATATATATTCCAAAGATATAAAAATGTGCAACTATTTCCTCTTATCCTTCCAGATTTTATGAATATTTATTGATATTTCTAACTACAAAGCAATTGGATTTTATTAACAACTGTAAATAAATGCAGAGTTTAAAAAATCCCTTGGGTAATCTATTTATTAAATATTTTAATGAAGTATTATTATTAAATATTTTAATACTATTCAATACTATTAAACACTCTTATTAAATATTTCAATAAAATACTTCTATAAATAATTCCTGAAGACTGAATGATGGACAAAGTATCAGTATTTGGAGTATTTAAAAATAAAGTTAATTAACTTTGCAAGACTAATGAATCATGGGGAGAGAGCCATGAATTCCAGGCTTTGCTTTCTCCTCCTCTGGAATTCGGCTGTTCTCCTTGGTAAGTGGAAATTAGCGTGTGTTGTTGAAAGTCACTCAGTCTGTGTACCTTGTTACAGCAGCTGGGACAGATGAAGACATTAGTGACACATGAACCCAAGCACTGATCCTCTGGAGTTTCTCGGCTGCTTTTGTTGTGAAAAGTACCTGATAAGTTCCTTCAATAAGGTTCAGAGTGGGTTTGTCACATGTTCCCTCCCACACACAGGACTAACCAGTTGACTATCCCAGGGCTCTGTGAAATGATGCAGTGGACACACACAAGGAGAACCTTGGTACAAGGGAGTCAGGGTTTCCTAGAATTTCTGGAACTTTAATTTAAGGGTGATGATTTTTCAAACTTTCCAGAAGCTGAGGATGTGATGACTCTGTGGGATTTGATTCTTATGATCACATTACAGAGTTGTGTTGTACTCAAAGCCCTAAAGGTTAAGCTCTTTTGTTCTCTAGTTCCTTTCAGGATTCTTTCCTTCTCTGTGTTGTATTTTATGAATTTGACTGTGATATGCTTTAGAGATCCTCAGCTTTTGTTGAATTTAACAAGAGTTCCCTGTACTTCCTGAATTTTGATGTCTGTGTCCTTCTGCATATTCCAGAACTTTTCAGCTACTATCTTATAGAATACACCTAATCCCCCTCTTTTTGTCTGTTCATCATCAGAGACTCTTACGATACAAATATTATTATGTTTTAATAAGACCCTGAGTTCCCTAAGTCTACCTTTGCAGTCCATTATCTTGGTTTCCAACATCTTCTCAGTCATTATTTTCTATAATTTTATCTCGTATACCACCAATTTGCTCCGCTCCATCCATCCTTATTTTTTATGACCTCCACTTGGGATTGTGTCTTGGTTTTAGAGCTTGTTTGTTTATTTTTAATTTGGGCATGATTCGATTTTAGTTCATATATGACTGCAGTAAGGAATTCTTAGTGTCTTCTGTCTTTTTTTCAAGTCCCACTAGTATACTTAAAATCATTGCTTTAAATTCTAGTGCAGACACCATATTTATATTTGTATTGATTAAAAACCTGGGAATGAGATCTACATCTTATTCATTCTTCTAGGGTGAATTTTTCCATCCTTCCATTTCTTTTTAGTATCTTCTTTTTTCAAATTTTATTTTATTTTTTCAGTGTTTCAACTATTATTTATGCACCACACCCAGTGCTCCATGAAATACGTGCCCTCCAGAATACCCACCACCAGGCTCACCTAACCCCCCATTCCCCACCCACTCCCAAACCCTCAGTTTGTTTCTCAGAGTCCACAGTTTCTCAGGATTCATCTCCCCCTCAGATTTTCCCCAATTCTCTTCTCCTCTCCTTCTCACAAAATCGACGGTGTTATTCCTTATACTCCACAAGTAAGTGAAGCTATATGATAATTGACTCTCTCTGCTTGACTTATTTCACTCAGAATACTCTCCTCCCATCCCGTCCACGTTGATGCATAAGTTGGATATTTATCCTTTATGATGGAGACATAATACTCCATTGTATATATGGACTATATCTTCTTTATCCATTCATCCGTTGAAAGGCATCTTGGCTCTTTCCACAGTTTGGTGACAGTGGCCATTGTTGCTATGAACACTGGGGTACAGATGGCCCTTCTTTTCACTACGTCTGTATCTTTGGGGTAAATACCCAATAGTGCAATTGCAGGATGATAGGGAAACTCCATTTTCAGTTTCTTAAGGAATCTCCACACTGTTTTCCAAAGTGGCTGCACGAACTTGCATTCCAACCAACAGTGTAAAAGGGCTCCCCTTTCTCCACCTCCTCTCCAACACACGTTGTTTCCTGTCTTGCTAATTTTGGCCATTCTAACTCGTGTAAGGTGATATCTCAATGTGGTTTTAATTTGAATCTCTTTGATGGCTGGCGATGATGAACATTTTTTTTTAATTTTTTATTTATTTTCAGCGTAACAGTATTCATTGTTTTTTCACCACACCCAGTGCTCCATGCAATCTGTGCCCTCCCTAATACCCACCACCTGGTTCACCCAACCTCCCACCCCCTGCCCCTTCAAAACCCTCAGGTTGTTTTTCAGAGTCCATAATCTCTCATGGTTCACCTCCCCTTCCAATTTCTCTCAACTCCCTTCTCCTCTCCATCTACCCTTGTCCTCCATATTATTTGTTATGAACATTTTTTGATGTGTCTGATAGCCATTTGTACGTATTAATTGGAGAAGTGTCTGTTCATCCTTTCATTTTTTTCTGAAAAATAAAATAAGAAGAGGGGAAAAATTAGGACATATAAATTGAAGATTTGTCATAATGAATGCTTCTTAAATAGAATATAGATCACAAATAAATAAAATATATATAAATGAAAAAGTAAAAATAGAAAAAAATAAGTATGTGTATTTATAAAAATTAAACCTAAAAAATGTATGGAGCAAGTATATAAAAATAAAGACAGATGAATCAGAAAATAAATCAAAAATAAAAATAAAAACTTAAGAATCAAAAGAAAGAAAGCTAAGCCTAGTTCCATGGGAACTGAAAGTGTGCCACATTTTATGATCATTACACTTGGTGAGTTGGAATTGTTCTGTGGATCTTCTGGGGGAGGTGCCTGCTATGATTATTCTCAGGGGTTTTGCCCTCATGGAAAGGGACATCTTGGAAGCGGGGGACAGGGCTTGGTGTAAGGAGTTGTGCCCTCAACTAGGTGCCACTGTTTTGATTCCTGATGGCACTGATGGGCAGGTTGAATATGGCATCTGTTCTCTAGGCAGAGGTTGAAATTTCACATACACCCAGCTCTTCAGTGAGCCCTCACAGAAGGGCAATTAACCTCCTTCTCTCCAATGTTTCCATCTGAAACCCATGTTCACCCTACCTGTGTCTGAGCTGCTGTATCTCAAGCACATGATTGAGTTTCTAAACTTCAAAATTAGGGACTCTTATGGTGTGCACCCATGCTATTCCTCCAGGGGAGAGTCTCAAACCTTTTTCCATTTGCCCACAGGTCTCAGGAAAGCGGTCACATGGCCAGATTGTGGTTCACTGTTTATGGCAAATCAGAGCAGAAAGCCTGCCAGGTTCCAGGCTCTTTGCCTAGCATCTGTGCATCACAATGGTACCGCACATCCTTCTTGTGACCCAGCAGACCTCAGACCCTGGAATTCTGCCCCACTTTGACATTTCAGCACCTTTATGCCAGCCACATCCCCACAGTAGCACAATTCTAAAAGTTGAGATTTTGTGCTCTGCTGCTACAATACATTGTGGTAGCTTCCAGAAGCAGGCTCCATCCCTGATGTCACCCCCACACCTATATATGTCCCAAGACAACTCTCTGCACCTCCTACATTCCAAAATGAGATCGACTTTCTATTTGAAGACTTGCAGGTTTTGTTCTCTCAGAACTCTGTTTAACTTCTTGGCTGCTCAGAAGGACTTGATGACTACCTAGCTGTGTTCCAGGAATCCAAGCCTGGGGACCCTATCTCCTCTGCCATCCTAACTACCCCATCCCGCATTTTCTTGTAGCAACGAGGGTGTGATAAATTCCTTCTTCTGTATATGCTAAAGCTCAAAGTTGAAATCCAGTGTTTTATTTCAGAATATCCTAATTTATTTCTCTCTCTGCTCTGATCCCATTGTCTTATGGTTCACTTGCTCGTCGAATGAGCAATTTGATTAAATATTATGCAATTATTATATTATTTTGCAATAATGGTTGACATATGTCATCCACCTACATAACCTCACTCACTAGGAGACTCAGAGAGGAATGCACCTACTGACAGTGAGCCCGGGGCTATGAGCACGTTGTGAGGGATGCTCCCCAAGGACAAGAATTGCAGGAGCATCACTCCATGTCTCTGTGCAGTGAACACAGGTGCATTTTGGATGGCATGGTCAGTTTGCAGTCTTCCTGATGCACAAGATCCATTCAGGGATGGAAACTGATTGATGTGGAGACAGAGTAGAAGTCCTGTACTCATCGAGCAAGTTTAAAGGGTCTGAGCTGAGAAAACAAAAACAGAGGTAGATCAGAGCTGCAACCTGAAATTGAACTGGAATTGAATTTCCCTGCTGCGTTTGTTGTTAAAAGTCCCTGTAAATCCTTCAAAGAGGTAGAAGGGTAGCATTTATTTATTTACTTATTTACTTATTATTTATTTATTTACTGCTCTCCAATTTGGTTGAATTTACTAATCAAAAGTCAAAGGACTTGGAACACTGAATAAAATAAAACATTTTAAAAAAGAAAGTCAAAGAATCCATCAAAAACTCACAGTGGACAGGCAGACTGATTTTGTTAGTTTAGTAGGGATATGATGCATGAATACTTTTTAAATGTCCCCACAGCAGAATGCAACAGAGCAGAGACTAGAATTGGAGTAAATATTCCTAAATGAGCGGCCTCACAAGGACCAATTTCACAGGGATACCAGACATGTGCTCTTGAGTCCATTGACCACTAACCATCAGTGCCAGTGGGAGTATCTTTGGACAACACAGTCCACGCATCTCTGAGATATTGTGTAAATTTACTTTAAAGATGTGGAGATTCCTCAAGAAATTAAAAGTAGAGCTTCCCTATGACCCTGCAACTGCACTACTGGGTATTTACCCCAAAGATACAGATGTAGTGAAAAGAAGGGCCATCTGTACCCCAATGTTTATAGCAGCAAAGACCACGGTCGCCAAACTGTGGGAAGAACCAAGATGCCCTTCAATGGACGAATGGATAAGGAAGATGTGGTCCATATACACTATGGAGTATTATGCCTCCCTCAGAAAGGATGAATACGCAACTTTTGTACCAACATGGACGGGACTGGGAGAGATTATGCTGAGTGAAATAAGTCAAGCAGAGAGAGTCAATCATCATATGGTTTCACTTATTTGTGAAGCATAACAAATAACATGGAGGAAAAGGGGAGATGGGGAGGAGAAGGGAGTTGAGGGAAATTGGAAGGGAAGATGAACTATGAGAGACTATGGACTCTGAAAAACAACCTGAGGGTTTTGAAGGGGCAGGGGGTGGGAGGTCAGAGGAACCAGGTGGTGGGTATTAGGGAGGGCACGGATTGCATGCAGAACTGGGTGTGGTGAAAAAATAATGAATACTGTTACACTGAAAAGAAATAAAAAATTAAAAATAAATAAATGATAAATAAATAAATAAATAAATAAAACATACAAAAAAAAAAAAAGATTTTTTTTCTCAAGCTTTCCAGAAGACTGTGGATATGATGATCATGTGGTATCTGACTCTGAACCACAACGTGCACCATTATCCCATCATGACAGCTGACAGGTGTGAACCTCAGCCATTGGATATAAAGCTGATATCAACCAGGATAGAAAGACAAATCAAGAAGAGTTTCATCTGCAGGAAGGGATGGAGGCTTTGCTTCAGGAATTACTTCACAACGTGGGAAAGTGCACATACAAGAAATAAAACATATGCACATGCAATGTAGGGTGGACATGGGATTAAGTCCATCTACCTGTCTTCTATGGGCCCCTGAAGACTCGTTTCTCACAATGTACCACCTCCCATGTTCCCCAGGACTTTGTTGCTGATGATGACACATGGGAAGGAAATATTCTGACTCTCTTTCTGAGTTTCCTTCCAAGTACTGAACCAAGGTTGTAACTAATTTGTCTTTACATTGCACCATGCTACAACAGAACATTTAACTAATAGGCTTTGGTATAACCTGGTGACACCAAAGAGGTGAGAGACTGCAGATGATCTGAGGGAAGTGACAGCCAGACTGCCTCCAGTGCCTTGATGTAAAATCAATTTTATGGCACTTCCAAATTCCAGGTAACCCCCATCATGGATGGACATAGTGGCAGCATTCCTAAAGGTGACAGGCAGACCCAAACAGGGACTGGGAGAAGGGAGAGATTCTTCTGATGGTAACTTTGGGAGAAGAAGGTATGTCCCAACAGACCTTCTCCTCTCTCCCTGACCAGAATCGTCTCATTGCCACAGAGACACAGATCCCACATCAGAAATAAGATTGTGTCTACAAGGCTGATATCATTGCCACATAAAATTAGACTCACCAACTCCCTTAATGGACAGGGATTTGAATTATATGCTGGTTCTTTAACCCATTGCTATAAATGATACCCTGGATTTCTGCTCCATGGTTAGCCCTTGGTATAGTTATGGGCATCAAGCTTTTCCAAAAATGCCTTAAACTTATTTTTTTTAAATTTTATTTTTTAATTTCTTTTCAGTGTAACAGTATTCATTTTTTTTTTCACCACACCCAGTGGTCCATGCAATACGTGCCCTCCCCAATACCCACCACCTGGCTCCCCCAACCTCCCACCCCCCGCCCCTTCAAAACCCTCAGGCTGTTTTTCAGTGTCCATAGTCTCTCATGGTTCTCCTCCCCTTCCAATTTCCCTCAAATCCCTTCTCCTCTCCATCCCTTATTTTTAAATGGAGATCTCATTTGTATTACAATGTTGATTCTAGGATTAGTATATTTTTTCCCATTTTAATAAACATATAATGTCTTTTTATCCCCAGGGGTACAGGTCTATGAATCGCCAGGTTTACACATTTCACAGCACTCATCATAGCACATACCCTCCCCAATGTCCATTTCCCCACCACCCTCTCCCGTCCCCCCTCCCCCCAGCAACCCTCAGTCTGTTTTTTGAGATTGAGTTTTTTATGGTTTGTCTCCCTCCCAATCCCATCTTTTCATTTTTTCTTTTCCTAACTCCCCCAATCCCCCCGCATTGCATCTCCACTTCCTCATATCAAAGAGATCATATGATAGTTGTCTTTCTCTGATTGACTTATTTCACTAAGCATGATACCCTCTAGTTCCATCCATGTCCTCGCAAATGGTAAGATTTCATTTCTTTTGATGGCTGCATAGTATTCCATTGTGTATATATACCACTTCTTCTTTATCCATTCATCTGTTGATGGACATCTAGGCTCTTTCCACAGTTTGGCTATTGTGGACATTGCTGCTATAAACATTTGGGTGCACGTGCCCCTTCGGAGCACCACGTTTGTATCTTTAGGATATATACCCAGTAGTGCAATGGCTGGGTCATAGGGTAGCTCTATTTTCAATTTTTTGAGGAACCTCCACACTGTTTCCCAGAGTGGTTGCACCAGCTTGCATTCCCACCAGCAGTGTAGGAGGGTTCCCCTCTCTCCGCATCCTCGCCAGCATCTGTCATTTCTTGACTTGTTAATTTTAGCCATTCTGACTGGTATGAGGTGGTATCTCATTGTGGTTTTGATTTGTATTTCCCTGATGCCGAGTGATGTGGAGCATTTTTTCATGTGTCTGTTGGCCATCTGGATGTCTTCTTTGCAGAAATGTCTGTTCATGTCCTCTGCCCATTTCTTGATTGGATTATTTCTTCTATGGGTGTTGAGTTTGATAAGCTCTTTATAGATTTTGGATACTAGCCCTTTATCTAATATGTCGTTTGCAAATATCTTCTCCCATTCTGTCAGTTGTCTTTTGGTTTTGTTAACTGTTTCCTTTGCTGTGCAAAAGCTTTTGATCTTGATGAAATCCCAATAGTTCATTTTTGCCCTTGCTTCTGTTGCCTTTGGCGATGTTCCTAGGAAGAAGTTGCTGCGGTTGAGGTCAAAGAGGTTGCTGCCTGCATTCTCCTCAAGGATTTTGAGGGATTCCTTTCTCACATGGAGGTCCTTCATCCATTTTGAGTCTATTTTCGTGTGTGGTGTAAGGAAATAGTCCAATTTCATTTTTCTGCATGTGGCTGTCCAATTTTCCCAGCACCATTTGTTGAAGAGGCTGTCTTTTTTCCATTGGATATTCTTTCCTGCTTTGTCGAAGATTAGTTGACCATAGAGGTGAGGGTCTATTTCTGGGCTCTCTATTCTGTTCCATTGATCTATATGTCTGTTTTTGTGCCAGTACCATACTGTCTTGATGATGACAGCTTTGTAATAGAGCTTGAAGTCTGGAATTGTGATGCCACCGACTGTGGCTTTCTTTTTCAATATTCCTTTGGCTATTCGAGGTCTTTTCTGGTTCCATATAAATTTTAAGATTATTTGTTCTATTTCTTTAAAAAAATGGATGGGATTTTGATAGGGATTGCATTAAATGTGTAGATTGCTTTAGGTAGAATAGACATTTTCACAATATTTGTTCTTCCAATCCATGAGCATGGAATATTTTTCCATTTCTTTGTGTCTTCCTCAATTTCTTTCATGAGTACTTTATAGTTTTCTGAGTATAGATTCTTTGCCTCTTTGGTTAGATTTATTCCTAGGTATCTTATGGTTTTGGGTGCAATTGTAAATGGGACTGACTCCTCAATTTCTCTTTCTTCTGTCTTGTTGTTAATGTAAAGAAATGCGACTGATTTCTGTGCATTGACTTTATATCCTGACACTTTACTGAATTCCTGTATAAGTTCTAGCAATTTTGGGGTGGAGCCTTTTGGGTTTGCCACATATAGTATCATATCATCTGCAAAGAGTGATAGTTTGACTTCTTCTTTGCCAATTTGGATGCCTTTAATTTCTTTTTGTTGTCTGATCGCTGAGGCTAGGACTTCTAGTACTATGTTGAACAGCAGTGGCGATAACGGACATCCCTGCCGTGTTCCTGACCTTAGCGGAAAAGCTTTCAGTTTTTCTCCATTGAGAATGATATTTGCGGTGGGTTTTTCATAGATGGCTTTGATAATATTGAGGTATGTGCCTTCTATCCCTACACTTTGAAGAGTTTTAATCAGGAAGGGATGCTGCACTTTGTCAAATGCTTTTTCAGCATCTATTGAGAGTATCATATGGTTCTTATTCTTTCTTTTATTAATGTATTGTATCACGTTGATGGATTTGCGAATGTTGAACCAACCTTGTAGCCCTGGGATAAATCCCACTTGGTCGTGGTGAATAATCCTTTTAATGCACTGTTGGATCCTAATGGCCAGTATTTTGGTGAGAATTTTTGCATCTGTGTTCATCAAGGATATTGGTCTGTAATTCTCTTTTTTGATGGGATCCTTGTCTGGTTTTGGGATCAAGGTGATGCTGGCCTCATAGAATGAGTTTGGAAGTTTTCCTTCTATTTCTATTTTTTTGAACAGTTTCAGGAGAATAGGAATTAATTCTTTAAATGTTTGGTAGAATTCCCCTGGGAAGCCGTCTGGTCCTGGACTTTTGTTTGTTTGGAGATTTTTGATGACTGTTTCAATCTCCTTAC
>JAHRIG010009348.1:0-23721 GCA_020311275.1 Eira barbara | reverse complement strand
CTAGTGTGCCATCTGGAAAATGAAACACTATTTATGAAAAATTAATTACCCAAGTAATGTTTGTGAGACAATGTTGTAAAAGCTTTTCCAAAGGCTGAATGTGTGAGGAATATTATTACCACTGCTTGGGGGGCAAAGAAGCCCTTCCCTCAGTCCCTTCTGACCCATGGAGCAGAACAGTTTTAGGTAAAAACTGTTACCTCCAGTCCTTCTCCACAGGTCTCTATTTCCATCTAAACCCACACTTACTTGGTGGCCATCCACAGTGAGGGTAGCCCCAAGGTCAAGTCTCTGGGGTCTGGGTAAGGGCCTTATATTCACATGCTCCTCTTCCTGGCATTGGGTCTTCTCAGGAGAACAGACCAGCTCTGTGTACATTCTGTCGATCTCCCAGGCCAGGCGTGCAAGGAGCTCTGTGCTAAGCTTACTATTCCTGTCCTTGCTGCTCAGCACGAGCTGTTCTTTGAGGAGGCTGATGATGTTGTGGGCATTCTTCAGTTTTTCCTGGAGCTTTCTGAACTCAGCCTGGAGGCTATTCTCATTCATACCCCCACTGGCTACCACAGTTTCCACTGCCAACTCACCCTTCTCCTTGTCTTCCTTGATCTCCCATCCATCAGACATTGCTTCTCCCATCTGCTCTTTAAGCCCTGCATTCTCAAGCCAAAGGCTCAGCATGGTGTTCCTGCAGGAAATGCACACACACCATGAAGGGGTGGCTCCTCTCTCATCCTCAGTTCCCATAACCCCCATCTCAGCCCAGCAGAGACTCAGAGACACCCTAAAGCAGAAAGCCACCTCAGAGATGGACAAGGGCTCCCTTATTGGATAGACTCAGGAAAACAGACTCCCGCATCACCACAGCTACTTGGTGGCAACACAGTCCCTAAAAATCTTGGACTCAACACACATGGACTAGTTATATTTATCCCAGTCATTTAGCCTCATTTTTTTAAAAGTTTTTATTTATTTGAGATAGAGTTAGATTGAGAGCATAAGTAGTGGCAGAGACAGAGGGAGGGGACTAGGGAGAAACAGGCTCCCCACTGAGCAGGAAGTCGGATGTGGAACTTGATCCCAGAATCTGGCATCATGGCCCAAGTCAAAAGCAGATGCTCAGCCGACTGAGTTACCTAGGTGTCCCCTCAGCCTCATGTTCTAATTTTCACTGGTCTCCGAATAAACGAGGGTACTTACAGTGTTAGGGGAAAAAAATAATAAGAAAAACCTTTCCTGGGACAAATTTATTATGGGTTCTACAATTCTATTAATTATCATTGGCCAGTTTTCAACCACTGGATGAGAAATTGGGACCTAGGAAAACAAGAAATAAACAATACCATCAGAACTACAATCAAGTGTACTTCTGTAATTATTTGCTTTATGTCTGACTTTTTTGATAGATCATCTTCAAGAGGCCAGGGACTTTTCCCATCCTTTTCACCCTGCATCCCCCGCGCCTCCACAGTGCCTGCCACATAAAACATGCATACTTACAGAAGAAATAAAATGGATAAAAAACTAATTTTCACCAAGACATTCTAGACTCCATCCTTTCTTCACAATGAACCATTTGCCAGGGTTCGATGGAAGTGTTAAAAATAAGAATACCTTGCTTTAACAAGGCAATTCATTTAAATAGGTAGTTTGCTTAACCTCTTTAAGCCTCAGTCTCCTTTTATATAAAATAAGGATAACTCGTACCTAGTAGAGCTACTGGATGCTTAAATGGAATTGCATATATGGTCTAGTAAGTTCAGTGTCTACAAGAGAGGGGTCATTTTATTCTGCTATACCAGCTGCAGACCTGAAAAGTACTAACATCAAAATTCTATGAGGTATGAGGTACTTGTAAAACAAAACAAAACAAAACAAAACACCCACAACTTTAGAGCTAAGGCCTATGGATCTACATTTTACTTAAGTCCTACAGGTGATCCGTAAGCATGCTGTATTGATAACTGCTGATGAGAAGAGGCATGGGAAACTAGTAATTCACACCTGAAGAATTAGCAGTTGGCTCTCCTCCTAGATTGAGTTTCTTAGAATCCTGAAGTGGCTGGCTCATTCAGTAGAGCATGTGACTTTTTTTTTTTTTTCATTTCTTTTCAGCATAACAGTATTCATTGTTTTCTCACCACACCCAGTGCTCCATGCAATCCATTCCCTCCTTAATACCCACCACCTGGTTCCCCCAACATCCCACCCACCCCCACCCCGCCCCTTCAAAACCCTCAGGTTGTTTTGCATAGCATGTGACTCTTGATCTCCAGTTTGTGACTTCAAACCCCATGGTGAGCAGAGACATTACTTAAAAAACAACTTATGCTTTCACTTATGTAGAATTTTAGTTCAGTATAGAGAAATATGGGGACACCTGTGTGACTCAGTTAGTTGAGCATCTGACTCTTGATTTCAGCTCGGGTCATGATCTCAGGGCTGTGTGAATGAGCCCCACATCAGGCTCTGCACCAGGCAAGGAGGCTGTTGAAGATTCTCTCTCTCTCCTCTCCTTCCAATCCTCCCTCTCCTTCTGCATACGCTCTCACACTTACTCTCTCTTTCTCTTAAAAAGAAAAAAAAAAAAAGAAGGAAAGAAAGGAAGGAAGGAAGGAAGGAAGGAAGGAAGGAAGGAAGGAAGAGAGAGAAAGGGGTGCCTGGGTGGCTCAGTCCCTTAAGTGTCTGCCTTCATCTCAGATCATGATCCCAGGGTCCTTGGATCAAGCCCTGCATCAGGCTCCCTGCTCAACAGAGAGCCTGCTTCTCCCTCCCCCTCTGCATGCTGCTCTATCTACTTTTGCTCTCTCTGTATATCTCTATCAAATAAATAAATAAAAATATTTTAAAAAGGAAGGAACATCATAATTCAGAGTAAAAGAACCAGCATGAAGGATGATCACAAGAATATTTCCAAGATTGTTCTAAAAAGTATATAGCATAGAAGAAAAGGCTTAGATATTAAACATTCAGAGGCAGGGGACTAGCCACGGACTAATATGCAAATTTGAGCAAGCTACTATAACTTTTTAGGCTGAAGTTTCCTTGACTATGAAATAAGAATTAGGCTAGATGCCAAGGTCTTCAGCACTAATATTATTCTATGACTTGGGGATGTTTAAGTGGCACATAATAGGCAGGGGAACTATAGGACATGAATTAGAAACTGTATAATTGCAATGCTGTGTTCTAAACAACAGGCCCCATGATGATTATGACCCTCAGGGATGAACGAATGAATGGATTCGTCCTACCTTATCAGTCTGTTCCCAAGCATCTTTTGAAAAATGCCATGAAAAACAGAGTGACCAGGGGCACCTGGGTGGCTCAGTCAGCTAAACATCTTCCTTAGGCAAAGGTCATGATCCCAGGATGCTGGGATCGAGCCCCGTGTCAGGCTCCCTGCTCAGTGGGGAGTCTGCTTCTCCCTCTCCTCCCCACCTGTGCTGTCTCTCACTATCTCTGTCTCTCTCTCAAATAAGTAAATATATAGTTTTTAAGCACAGTGGTCAGTCTAACCAATGAATCAGCCCTCTACAACTTCTGTAAAGTTAACAAAACAGCAGAGATTGTTAAAAATGCTGTTCAATGATTTAGGGATTCATGCCACTAAGAGAGAGCTGAGTGGAAGCAAAGGGGCCTGTGTAGGACATTCTTCAAAATGTTCCAGTCGATGCAAAAGAGCAGTACCTGTCATATGGCAGGAGATTTTCACTTTGTGGATCTATGGCTAATAATGGGCATTATTACAGGGAATTAAGACCAGATCTAAATAATTTGAGTGATCACCATTATCTGATATTATTAAGTTTTCTCTTAAGAATTTGAACCATTAATGCACAGAGCTTGGGATGTGGACCAGGAAGCCCGAGAACAGCACAAATCCCTTCGTTGCAGCGAGGTGAACTCCCTTACTATGGTGATCTCCCGATGGGCATGCTCTCCTCCTCTGGGTAGTGTCCTACCTGATGTGGGCCACAGAGGAGAATCCTGCTTCCTCAATTTGAGCCTTTAGATCTTTCAGTTCCCCCTCAGCTCTCCTCTTCTCCTTTAAGTGTTGGTGGGTCTTGGCCCTCAGTTGGAGCATTTCCTCCTGGAGACCTCTGTTACTGTTCCCTCCTGCTGAGGAGGAGGGGGGAAGACATACCTTCTGGGTCTCCAAAAATGCCAGGCTTTTCTCCAAGTCCACCTTGATGAGCTGAAAGAACATCATAATTTAAAGAAATTAGGTCATGAGAGAGGATTCAAGAGGAACATCAGATTGCAAAGGCAGCCATTAATGGGAACAAAAAAGGCAGCCCTAAAATAAGCTCACCCTAAGGACTTCCTCAGCCACAAGGGCCCTGGATAATGGTCTGGATGGTGAGGACACAAGAGAGCCAGGGTTTACAACTGCTGCCATGGGAAGTATGAGCCGCATCCAGTGGGTGAGGAAAAAAAAAAAAGTAGCACATCATAAATAAGAGAGTGTGGATTCTGTGATTCTTCTCTCTCTAGGGAACTGAGTCTCCTGAGAGGCTTCTTACAGGATAGGAAACTTCCTTGACGCCACAACATTCAAGTCCTTGACTATAAAGATCTCAGCTTGAGACACCAGCTCTCAGAGCCTAAGGCCAAGCCTGCACCTCAGGCCCCAAAAAGGAGAACCGAGACAGGAGGCACTCAGCCACAGGTAAAACAGCAGCTTCATTTCACTGGCAGCAGGAGAATCACATCCCATAACTACGGAGAAGTTAAAGTGAGGCCACCTGCGCACTTGTTGCTTATCACTCTTGTGCTGATGTTGACAGGCAAACTCTCTCTACAAATCTAAGCACCTGAGGAGAAAACAAGGTGGAAATAACTTCCCAATGCCTTTCTATGTTCCATGGATACTCCTGAAGTTACTCTTTAGTGCGTCAACTCAAGCAGACCATGTAGCTTTTCCTCAAAGGAGAATTATTTAAAGACTTTCTTATTGTTCATCTTGGGTTCGTCTCCAGTTTCCCCCACACTCTTAAAAGTAAAGAAACCAAAACCTGAGTATGAGAGCACACTCCGTGTATGACTAAGTATTTTTGTGCAAGGTTTTCTTGTCCATCCATCCAATATTAATCTTAATACACCCCAATGCTATGTTGCTTCTTTCTCCTCTCGGCGACTGCACTTTGGGGTTCTACTTAGCTTCAGGTCTATGTTGACCTCCCGATTCCCCACCTCTCTCCCACAGCTATTTTGGCCTCATGCTGTTTCTTCTATCTGTATTAATAGTGTGACTTGTACTTCTCACTGGTAAATTTGTTCTGGCTATCCAGAATCATTTCTCAACGATCAATGTTTTCAAAATACTTTATGTCCATAAATCAAGTAGTAGCCACTCGATTGGGCATGATTTGTAGAATTAATTAAACACTTTATACCTTCATTCAGGTCACAAATATATAGAACAGAACAGGGTCCAGAGCTGCTTAAATTGATCAATGACTGACAGAGCTAATTGGCCTGGCACAAAGCCACAGACTTATGCTCCTAATAGAGGTTGGTAAGAACTAGGCTGCATGGGTGGAATCGATTCACAGCATGAATTTGCCAGTAGCACAGCTGTTGAGGTTGCAAAGAAAGAGAATGAAGAAAGATGCATAGACACAGCTGCTCAGTTCCCAGGCCTTCCTAGGATTCTGAGCCTGATTTTTGCCTCTCTGCTTCTCCTACTGGGCTCAGTTAGGTTGGCCTATCTCCACATGTGCCAACAACCACCTGGGACAAAATAAAGAAACGGGGACTGGATAAAACCACTTTTGAAAACTTAGGACTTCAACTCCTCATTTAAACTATGAGATGTTACCTTTCTATATAAACCCTATTCAATAAACTTAACTATAATAAACATTGGCAGAGCACCTGGGTGGCTCAGTCGGTTAAGCATCTACCTTCAGTCTCAGGTCTTGATCTCAGGGTCCTGGGATTGAGTCCCATATTGGGCTCCCTGCTCAGTGGGGAGTCTGCTTCCCCCTTTGCCCCTGTTCCTGCTTGTGCTCTCTCTCTCAAATAAGTAAATAAAACCTTTAAAAAATAAATAAATTTTACCATCAGCTTTGCATATAGGCACTTTGTTCTTCTCTAAAACCTAAGTGTTCTTTCTCTTTAAAAATAGCATATCACTTTGTAGCTGCTGGGTGGCTTAGTTGATCAAGTGTCTGCCTTCAGCTCAGGTCTTGATCTCAGGGTTCTGGGATTAAGCCCTGAGTTGGGCTCCCCGCACAGCAGGGAACCTACTTGTCAGTCTTCCCCTTCCCCCTACTCATGCTCTCTCAAATAAATAATCTAAAAATAAATTCTCATTTTAATGATATCTTTTTTTTTAAGTGGTCTCCATACCCAGGGAGGAGCAAACACTGAGTCTGAATTCATGACCTGGAGATCAAGACCTCAGCTGAGATCAAGACCTGGGTGCCCAAGTAACTGACTGAGCCACCCAGGTGCCCCATCTATACCTATCTTTTTTTTTTTTTTTTTTTTTTTTTTTTTTTTTTTTTTTTTTTTTTTTTAGAAAGAACACAGCAGAGGGAGTAGGAGAGGGAGAAGCAGGCCTCCCGTGGAGCAGGGAGCCTGATGTGGGGCTTGATCCCAGGACCCCGGGATCATGACCTGAGCTGAAGGCAGATGCCTAACAACTGATTCACCCAGGTGCCCCTATACCTGTCTTTGAACGGCCTTCTGAATGTATGTTATCTTTCACTGATTTAAAGACACCTAGTTCCTTTAAAACTAAAAAAAAATAAAGAACCATGGAATGCCAATACCAAAAAGTACCTGAAGGTACACCTGGTCTAATTTCCCACTTTTATTTTTTTTTTAAAGAATTTATTTATTTATTTGACACAGACAGAGATCACAAGTAGGCAGAGAGGCAGTCAGAGAGAGAGGGGGAAGCAGGCTCCCCACCGAGCAGAGAGCCCGATGTGGGGCTCGATCCCAGGACCCTGAGATCATGACCTGAGCCGAAGGCAGAGGCTCTAACCCACTGAGTCACCCAGGCGCCTCTAATTTCCCACTTTTAAATTAGAAAATAGAGCTATAACTTGTTTCCCAGCTAATTTGGTTTCTTTGTCAGAGGAAGCTTACTTTAGGCTAACTTATCTTTAAAATTGAAATGATAAATGATAAATGACTCAGAATCTAGTTTTTTTTTTTTTTTTTTTTTTTTTTTTTTTTTTATTTTTATTTCAGAGAGAGAGCACAAGTAGACAGACAAGGAGGCAGAGAGAGAGAGAGAGAGGGAAGCAGGCTCCCTGCTGAGCAGAGAGCCCGATGCGGGACTCGATCCCAGGACCCTGAGATCATGACCTGAGCCGAAGGCAGCGGCTTAACCCATTGAGCCACCCAGGCGCCCCAAATAATCTAGCTTTTTAATCAGTTTTTCTTTCTCATCTATGGAAGTTGATATTTCTATATATTTTTCGCAAATAAAATCCCAGGGCTTTCAGGATTTGAGGTGTTAGTATGAATCCTTTAGGTCTATTGTTTTTTGGTTGTATGTTTCTTAAATATTTTATTTATTTGACAAACGGAGATCAGAAGTGTGCAGAGAATCAGGCGGAGAGAGGAGGAAGCAGGCTCCCTGCTGAGCAGAGAGCCTGATGTGGGGCTCTATCCCAGGACTCTGGGATCATGACCTGAGCCAGGACTCTGGGATCATGACCTGAGCCGAAGGCAGAGGATTTAACCCACAGAGCCAGCCAGGCACCCCTAGGTCTATTGTTGATCATATCTCGTACAGGTTCCTCTCCACTGACCAGTTCCTAATTCATTTGTTCTATTGCTTCCATGATATAATTAAACTTCTTTTGTGTGTGCTGGGTTTCTTTTTACCCTACAGAAATTCATATCCAATTCTGATCTCCTGTTTGAATCGCGTTGTTTTGTTTTTACCCTATGACATATGTTTCACAATGTAAATCAGTTCTCACACATGTGGAAGGCATTATAATTTTTTGTCAAGTTCTTCACATGAAGTCTACTGAATTTTTTCTCCTTCATTGCATTTGATGCTTGATAACTTTTTTCTGTTGCACACATTAAAATGAAGAAAGGCAATGCTTGATTCATTTCACAGGCATTTCCTAGTTATTTATTACAGACCTTACATTTGCTTGAGAATGGGATTTTGTGGGAGATACCTGGGGAAAATTACCAACATAGCCAGACCTGAAGCTTCCAGATGTGAACGAGGTTAAAAATAAGGATGAAACAATTTGCTTTGGCCAGAAGATAGCTCTTGCCTTGGTAGGAACACAATGTGGGATGTGTTTGTTAAGGGAAGTCTGTGTATACCTGAGGTAGGAAGGTAGCTTGATGTTGAATAAAATTTACCTTCTGGGGATATGGCAAAGAGGTACTCAGAGCCTAACTGTAAGAGTCTATTTTGCTGGAAACCAGCAAACACAGTTTTGAGAACCTGGGCACAAAATGATTATGGCAAAACAAGCCTTATTTGTTTGGCAGCTGGACAGTCATGCCTTCAAACTCCAGAAAAGCTGAAGTGAATTTACGATGATTTCATACACCAAGGTTCCTCCTACCCAAAACTAGACATTGATTTTCAAGGAAAGGTGATGGAAAGAAAATTATGCTTACCCGAGATATTATCCAACCAGTAGGTATATAAATTTGTCTATCATGAACCCTATCCAAAGGCTAACAAATAATTTAGTAAGTATCTCTGCCAAGGAATAGGGCCACCATTGAAGGGAAACACACTTGCCCCAATGCAAAAGGTTTAGTCCAGGGTTGAACTGACCTCCTCAAAATGTGATCTGATTGTTTGTTCCAGGATAGGCTATAGGAAGGAAGGTTGAAGAAGGAATAACTTTATAAGCCCATTTGCCTACGACTGAAAACTAGAGCAAAGGGCTCACATGACCACACATAGTTAAGATCGTGTCAATCAGAATCTGGATGTCTTCACATCTGTGTCTCTCATTCACTTTTTCTGGAACTAATTCTGTCCACAGCAGCAATAATCACATGACCAGCTGATAACCCAATCTAACTCTTAGAATGGACATTTGCTAATCTTGCAGATCCCTCTCTTCTCTCCAGAGCCCCTCAGTGACCTTAAGGAGTGGGAGGCAGAGGGATCTGTCCGAGAGGCAATACTCTACATAAAGTCACAAGCATTGGTTAGGAGAACTTATAAGAAGCTGTTCAAGCAAAAGGAGAAGTGGAATCCATGCAAGAATTTAAGGGAGAAGTAAGGGTCAGGTATGGCTAGAGCAACAAAAAATGGATCTTGGTAGAAGCCGAATAAGTAGTGTTGAGGATGTGAGGTATCCCAGACATCCAACTACTCATGTCCTCAAGAGCCAAAGACTGTGCCAAGTCCAATGAGATTTGAGGAATGCTCATGTACATTCTTTTTGTTGGTCGTCTCTTTTTCTTATGCAGGAGGTACAGAGGTAGAGCCAGAAAGTCTCATTTTCCCAACAATTTCTCTAACAGCTCCAAGGAAGCTATCACTGGAAAAGCCCAGCTACTTCTGCAGAAGGACAGATACCAAATGATCTGCTTTCTCCTTAATAACTCAGAGACTCACAGGCATGGTCCATGCAGGAGGTGTGATTGCTAAGTGTCACTGGGCAAGGTGGTGACACACAGGATTGATTCACAAATCAATCAGTGTGATAGGACAAATCAATAAGAGGAGAGAGAAGAACAACATGGCCCTCTCTATTGATGCAGAAAAAGCATTTGACAAAATCCAGCATCCGTTCCTGATTAAAATGCTTTGAAGTATAGGGATAGAGAGAATATTCTTCAACTTCATAAAGTCTATGAAAGACCCACAGCAAAAATCATCCTCAATGGGCAAAAGCTCACAGCCTTCTCTTTGAGATCAGGTACATGACAAGGATGGCCACTCTCACCACTCTTGTTTAACGTAATATAAGTATTAGCAACAGCAATCAGACAACAAAGAGAAATAAAAGGTATTGAAATTGGCAAGGAAGAAGTCAAACTCCCTCTCTTTGCAGATGACATGACATTTTTATGAAAAACCCAAAAGACTCCACCCCCAAAGTGCTAGAACTCATACAACAATTGGGTAATGTGGCAGGATACAAAGTCAATGTACAGAATTCAGTTGCTTTATTATGAAGTAACAATGAAAATACAGAAAGTGAAATTAGAGAATCAATTCGATTTACTATAGCACCAAGAACCAAAAGATACCTGGGAATAAACCTAACCAAAGAGGTAAAGGATCTATACTCGAGGAACAACAGAACGATCAGGAAAGAAATTGGAGACACAAAAAGGTGGAAGAGCATTCCATGCCATGGATCAGAAAACTAAACATTGTAAAAATGTCTATACTGCCTAGAGCAATCTATACTTTCGATGCCATTCTGATCAAAATTCCACTGGAATTTTTCAAAGAGCTGGAGTAAACAATCCTAAAATGTGTATGGAATCAGAAGATACCCTTAATTGTTAAGGAAATATTGAAAAAGAAAAACAAACCTGAGTGCATAATCTGCCGGATTTCAAGCTTTACTACAAAGCTGTGATCACTAAGACAGCACGGTACTGGCATAAAAGCAGACATATAGACCAGAGGAACAGAGCAGAGAGCCCAGATATGGATCCTCAACTCTATGGTCCGATAATCTTCGACAAAGCAGGAAAAAAATATATAGTGGAAAAAAGACAGTCTCTTCAATAAATGGTGCTGGGAAAACTGGACAGCTATATGTAGAAGAATGAAACGCGACAATTCTCTTACACCATACATAAAGATAAACTCGAAATGGATAAAAGACCTCAATATGAGGCAGTAATCCATCAGAATCCTAGAGGAGAACATAGGCAGTAACCTCTTCAATAGCAGCCACAGCAACTTCTTTCAAGATATGTCTCCAAAGGCAAAGGAAATAAACGCGAAAATGCGTTCTGGGGACTTTATCAAGATCAGAAGCTTCTGCACAGCAAAGGAAACAGTCAACAACAAAAAAAAGACAGCCCATGGAATGGGAAAAGATATTCGCAAATCACAGTACAGACAAAAGGCTGCTATCCAGGATCTATAAAGAACTTCTCAAAGTCAACATACAGAGAACAGACAATCATGTCAAAAAATGGGCAGAAGACATGAACAGACACTTCTCTAATGAAGACATACAAATAGCTAAGAGACATATGAAAAAAATGGTCATCATCACTAGCCATCAGGGAGATTGAAATAAAAACCACATTGAGATACCACCTTACACCAGTTAGAATGGCCCAAATTAACAAGACGGTAAATGATGATGTGTTGGAGAGGATGTGGAGAAAGGGGAACCCTCTTACACTGTTGATGGGAATGAAAGTTGGTGCAGCCACTTTGGAAAACAGCATGGAGATTCCTTAAGAAATTAAAAGTAGAGCATCCCTATGACCCTGGAATTGCACTACTGGGCATTAACCTCAAAGATACAGATGTAGTGAAAAGAAGTGCCATCTGTATCCCAGTGTTCATAGCAGCAATGGCCACAGTCTCCAAACTGTGGAAAGAACCAAGATGCCCTTCAACACACGAATGGATAAAGAAGATGTGGTCCATATACACTGTGGAGTATAATGCCTCTATCAGAAAGGAGGAATGCCTAACTTTTGTATCAACATGGGCGGGACTGGAAGCAATTGTGCTGAGTGAAATAAGTCAAGCAGAGGGAGCCAATTAGCATATGTTTTCACTTATTTGGGGATCATAAGAAATAACACGGAGGATATGGGGAGATGGAGAGAAGGGAGTTGTGGGAAATTGCAAGGGGAGAGGAACCATGAAAGACTATGGACGCTGAAAAACAATCTGAGAGTTTTGAATGTGCGGGCGGCGGGCAATTGGGTGAGCCTGGTGCTGGGTATTGTGGACAGCACGTGTTGCATTGAACACTGGGTGTGGTACATAAACAATGAATTCTGGTACACTGAAAAGAAATTTAAAAAATTAAAATAAATAAACAATACATATATGTATATATATATACATATATACATATGTCAATATTGGCTCATTATTTGCAGTGAAGTTAACATACTAATATAAATTGTTCATAGTGGCGAAACAGGGTGAGGGGTATAGAGGAAGTGTCTGCACCGTTTTTGCAGTTATAAGACTAATGTCTAAAATTAAAAGTTTATTAATTAAAAGATACAGGCTGGTATATAAGGGCTACATAAAGTGTGGACTTACAAAGGTTTCTAGAATAAGGCTATATTGAAGCTATCTTGAAAGGAGAAAAACTATCTTGAAAGGAAGAAAGGAAACATAGTTTCCCTAAACATTGAAGAATTTTTTTACGATTAACTTAGGAGGTCTGTGAATAATTTAAAAAATAAATAAAAAATTTAAAATAAAAGCTCTCTAGGGGGCACCTGGGGGTCTCAGTCATTAAGTGTCTGCCTTTGGCTCAGGTCATGACCCCAGCTCCTGGGATGGTGTCCCATATCAGTATCCCTGCTCATCAGGGAGTCTGCTTCTCCCTCTACAGCTCCCCTATGCTTGTGTTCCCTCTGTCACTCGCTTGTCTTTCTAAATAAATAAAATCTTAAAAAAAAAAAAAAAAAAAAAAAAGCTACCTCTCTAGGTCTTACTGGGGTTCTGGGCCAGTATTGGCGGGTCCTCTAGATTCCCGTAACATCATTCTGTATTCCCTAATCTTGTCCATGAAGAGTTTCTGTATAGGATCCTCATTAAATGCCACTGCTATAACACCAATGGGCTCCTCAATGAATGGAGACTGCAGACAGAATGAGAACGGAGAAGCTAAAGAGCCTGGGAAGAGTCACAGCCATTCTGTTACTTGAACTCAGTCCAGAGAAGCCAGACCTTCCCTGAGGCCACATTCTACTTCCTGCCCTGGCTTCTAAATTCTCTGGGCCTCAGTTTCCTCATGTGGAATCTAAGAATGGTATTCACATTCTCCCAATTCCCTTCCTGCTCAGTTTCTGTGAGTGCATGAGGATCTGAGGTGCCTGTTAATTAGCTCTGGGTACTGTAGCTGAGACCTGACTTGGGCCCTTCTCTGTGTGTCCCCTGCAGGAGGCTGAGCTGAACTTAGACTGAAAACCAAGTATGGAGGGAGCAGATGGAAGATAGAACATCAGCAGGCTTGGGGGAGGAGAATAACCCAAAGAAGGATAAGGCAATGGTGGAGCAAGTGGTTGCCAATGGAGGTAAGAACAGGGACAAGTCGAGTTCAGAAAAGTCAGGGGAAACTGAGGAATGCATACAGCAGCAGCCATCTCTGCAAGGACCAGCCTGACCGGACCAGTGAGGACTAGGGAGTAACTTAGTTCACAACGAACCTGTGCACTGCTAAGGAGCCCCATATTATGGATCAGGATTTGACTGTACTGCTGGGAAACACCAGCTCCAGGAGTAGGAGGATGTGACCACAAGGTTCTGCCAGAGAACCCTAGCTTCGACCTTGGAGCTGCCCACACGGTGGCTGTCTTCAAAGTAAGTGTGGGCTTAAGGGGATCGAGGATGTTTGGATAAGGGTTGGAGATGTCTTTTTTTTTTTTTTTTAAGATTTTATTTATTTATTTATTTGACAGACAGATCACAAGTGGGCAGAGAGGCAGGCAGAGAGAGAAGGGAGGAAGCAGGCTCCCTGCTGAGCAGAGAGCCTGATGCAGGGCTCGATCCCAGGACACTGGGATCATGACCTGAGCTGAAGGCTGTGGCTTTAACCCTCTGAGCCACCCAGGTGCCCCTGGAGATGTCTATTCTTACTACAGTGAGTTCTACCCTAAGGTCAGGAAGGGCCAGGGTAGGGGACACTTCCTCTGAAAACACATGATATTTTTAATTTTTTTTAATTTTTTTTAAATTTTAAATGGTTTATTTGTCTAATATTTAAATTCATAACAAACCATCAATCGGGGAGATGAACACCTATTTCCCAACTCCCCTTCAATGCCATAGTGGGTAGGTGCACAAGCATTAACCCTTGGGCACTGCGTGTAAGGCAGAAACATCTAGAAAGACCTTCATTTGAAGGAAGCAACTCTCCATCTCATGAGGCTGAGCCTGCCTCCCAGTGCATTGCTTGGCTTTTTGCTTTAAGGCCTCCACCTCTCCCTTGAGGATGTAACAATTCTCCTTCACCTGGAGGATTTCTGCCAAGGACTCCACACAGTTCAAGGCCTGGTTCTCCTGCACAACTTCCTCCCATTGCCCCTCCTCATTTCCTGCCATGAATATGAAAACAAAGTGTTCAAGCCCCTGGCCTGTTTCATCTACCGGGCCATGGTGTATTCTTTCCTCAGGAGGAGACCTCCCCACAAAATGAATAATGCAGAGAGAGCAGGCCAGAAGGACCTCAGGCTGATGGACATTGAAAGTGAGGAGAGACTCAAATGCTCGCTTCTCTGCAGAGGTGAAAAGCATGCAGTAATAGATTTTTGGGTCAAGTTGGTGTCTCAGTGGCTTCTTAGTCCCATGATCTCCTGGGATGGAAGGTTCATGGTTTGGAAGCTGCCAGATCTCCATGGCTTCATTGGACAGATCGGTGCAATGTTGAGCAGGTTTGGAGGTCTCTTAATGTGAGGCCAGCTGGAAAGCCCTGTGTTTGAGTGCCCTGTACTCTGGCAGAAGGAAGGATGTGTGTCCAAGGAAACATGCTGAACTCACTGTCCAGGGGCCCTCTTGGCCTAGTGCAGAGCAGCATTGTTGGTCTCCAGGTCCAAGGGCACCAAGCATTCTGACTGTCAACCTTCCTGCTTAGGCCATTAGACAACACAGTTGTACTCCAGGTCCAAGGACACATGGGAAGCCTATTGGCAAGGTGGTCACTTGGCCAAGCAGAGAGCTGAGTTGCTGGTCCCCAGGTCCAGGGGCACATGGTGAGCCAGATGTCCAGGTGCCAGCTTGGCCTAGTAGAGACCCGGTTTGGTGGTTTCCAGGTCCATGGGCCCATGGTGACGCAGCTGTGAAGTCACGTACTTGGCTTATCACAGAGCTGCTTTTTTGGTCTCCGGGTACAAGGGAACATGGTTCGCCCCCTTTCAACATGTCTGCTTAGCTCATCAGACAGCTCAGTTATTGGTGTCCAGGTCCAAGAGCACATGATGGACCTGCTGCACAGGTGCCTGGTTGGGATAATAGAGAGCAGATTGGTTAGTCTCCTTGTCCAAGTGAACATGGAGAGCAGGCTCTCCAGGTGCCTGCTTGGCCTCGCAGACATCTCCATTTTTGGTCTACTGGGCCAAGGGCACATGGGTCGCCCCCTGTCAACATGCCTGCTTAGCCCAACAGACAGCTCAGTTGTTGGTGCCCAGGTCCAAGACCACATGGTGGACCTGCTCTCCAGGTGCCTGCCTGGTGTAATAGAGAGCAGATTGGTTAGTCTCCTTGTCCAAGTGAACATGGGGCGCTGGCTCTCCAGATGTCTGCTTGGCCTCAGAGACATCTCCATTGTTGGTCTATTGGTCCAAGGGCACATGGTGAGTGGGCTGCCCAGGTGCCTACTTGGCCTAGTGGAGAGCTGAGTTTTTGTACACTGGGTACAAAGACCCATGGTAATGCTTCTGTGGAATCGAATCATTTTGGATTCGACTGCTGGGATGCAGGACTCATGGTTTCTTGGCACGTGGCAAGCCCATTCTCTGAGGTTACTTGTCTTGTGCTATATTTGGCTGGCCAACTTGAAGTATAAAGGCTCCTTGTCCACCCAGTGTCTATGTGACTCATCTGCCCAGTGTGAAATGGGATCAGAAGGCTCCCAGTCTTTGGGTTCCGGGCAGGCACTCTGTTCTGAGGTCTGAATTTCTCTCTGGTAGGCTTTGTTTGAGGATTGATGGTCTGTGGGCTCTGGGTTAGCCAGGTTTCTGGGGAATTATTTTGTCCGCTGGTGAGCTGTTTCAGGCAGTCCTTGGAGTGAGGGCCAGTGTTCCGATGACTAACACTGCATACAGAGATGTTGTGATTTCTTTTCCCAGTACCTACTTGTTTGTAAAATTCCCTCTCTGCCTGGTGTCTCCATATATTCCACACATTGTGTACATCTGGGTCGGCTGGATGTTCAGAGCATTCATGAGCCCCGTGCTGATGGAGGTTGGAGGGCTCCAGAGTGATAGTGTACCCAGTGATCCCTGGGGACGTGGACTCAGCTTTCCTGTTCTGAAGACACCTGTGACCCCAGAAGTGTGGGGCCCAGCTGGCTGAGAATCCATGGTACTCTGGTAGCCATTGTCCCAATCCCACATGCGGAATGAGAATGTCCCCCTGAGGACCTCAGCCAGCCTCCTAGTGCAAAATGGGTGAGGAGTCACCGTGTACACTTTAAGGACTCTCGGTACGACAAAGGGGCACAAACGTAGGTGCCAACATGAAGGTGGTGTGTAGAGTATTGGAGAGAGGCCCAGGGCAGGAGGAGTGGGCAGGGGGCTTGCCATGTGCAAGGGCAGGGAACAGGGCAGAGAAGTTGAGGAAGAGCAGAAAGAGCTCTGAGTGAACCGCCATCTCTCTCCTCACCACAGCCTGGGCTGTTGCCAAGCTTTTATAACTTCCCCTGGACATCACAATGCCTTCTTCACGTGATGTCTTCACCACTTGTTGTCACCACTTTGCGCTGGCCAATCACCAGGGATTTCTCAGACTGGCCTCATTCTGGTGACCAACCACCAGGCAGGTCAGCTGGCCAATTACTGGTGGCTTTCTCAGTGACAACCCCAACTGATATCATTACCTGGAAACCATGTTTTAAAGGAAAAGAGGTAACAGTCCTTCAAGAAGAAAAATTAATATTTGGGTTGTATTTATACTGATGGTCCTAGTGAGGCTGAAAGACTCAAACATTACAAAGGTAAATGTGCCACACAGAGGCACCATTCATTAGGACACTGACATGGATATTAATGAGGAATTGGAGCATTAGACCCCATGAAAGGTCACAATTTTACATCCGTCAGAACCTGGCCACAGAGAAAATGCTACTCTCAGGTCCTCCATCAAATCTTACATAGTAAGTGTAGAAAATGATAGGCCTTATGTTTAGTACATCTTCCCACAATAAATGTCAACCTGGAAGTGATGAAGCTGTGTCACCAAAGCTTGTATCTGCTTGCCAATAGCATAGTGGCTTTCAGCTTTCAGAGAAGGGGGACGACAAATCCATCCTGTCACCAGGTTCATAGTTTTCATGTCCAGCATCCAATCAGAAAATTCGGGGGGGGGGATTAAATTATTCTCTTCCTTCAAATACAACTACATACTTATCAATTCGATCTGAACATTCAAGAAATCCATCCAAGTTGTGATCATATAAATGCTGCAAGACTACAAGTAGAAAAATGACCACCATTTGGAAGGCAGGAGAATGGAGACTTGAATCTGGTATGGTATGGCTGGCGATATCGTAGAGGGGAAGGAGTCTGTTTCAGGAAGATATCACAAACTATTATAAACAGCTGGGTGCAAAAGCAGAACTTTTTAAAGTCTGGATAAAGAAAATGTGGTACATAGATACAATGGAATATTACTCAGTGACCAAAAAAATGAAATCTTGTCACTTGTAAGGATGAGGATGGAACCAGAGGGTATAATGCTAAGGGAAAGAAGTCAGTCACAGAAAGCCAAAAGCCAAATTATTTCTATCATTAGAATAATATAAGAAACAATACCAATGAACATAGGAGAAAGGGAGACAAAATAAAACAAGATGCATGTCGAGAGGGAGGGAAACCATAAGGGACTCAACACTGGGAAACAAACTGAGGGTTGCTGGAGTGGGGGTAGGTGGGACATGGGGTAACCAGGTGGTGGGCATTATGGACGGCATTTGATGAAATGACCACTAGATATAATATGCAACTGACGTATAACTAAACTGTACCCCTGAAACGTTAAAAAAAATGTTTTCAGGGGCATTCCGCAGCTCTTCCCCACAGGCACATAGGAAGGTCCCATAAATTACTTGATGAAAGAGTGAGCTTTCACATGGAGCCGCCTCATCCTAATGCAGATACACAGGGTCTAGAGCTCAGGGGAGAGAGAATATGAACAGAGAGGTACTCTTAAAAAATGGGAGCAGATGGGCTTCGCGGTGTGGACCATGAAGAGAAGAGCATGTGGCATGGGACTGAACACCAACCGAAAGGGCACACAGGAAAAAGTTTGCAAAAGATGCTGAAATAGAAATCTGCAAAGAAATGAACTAGAAGTAAATTACCATAGAAGTGAAGAGTGGGGCCTCCCCAAGAAACCAGTACCTTTTGCCCCTAGACTGGTGGAGTGAGGATAATTCCAGCTGGATTGCCTTTGAGTTTCTGCCACTCTCAGACAAACCCTTTCCTGTTATCTATGTATACTTTCTGATTCATTAATTTCTTTTGAAGCGAACTTGACACACGATATTCTATTAATGTCAGGTGAAAATTATAATGCTTGGACAAGTTTTTACCTTATATTTTAATGAGCACAAGTGTAGCTGCCATCCGTCACCAGAGACACTATTCCAACACAATTGATCATATTCCCTATGCTGTGCCTTTCATCCCCGTGACTTATTCAACCCACAATGGGAAGACTGTGTCTCCTACACCACTTCACTTATTTATTCAATGCCCCCCTCACCTTCCTTCTGAGAACCATCTCTTTGTTATCTATATTGGCATTCTGATTCTGCTTTTTGTTTCCTTGTTTATTCATTTGTATTGCTTTTCAGAATCCAGACAGGAGTGAAATCCTGTTTCTTCCCAAGAGTGGTTTTGTTTTTCATTTTCTCAGGAATCCTCTGAATCACATATGTGATATACACTCACTCAGACAGACACACACAGACGCACACATATATGTGTGTATATATATATTTGTAATGGTGTGTATATATACATACACACAGATATTATATATATAATTATGTCTATATATATATATATATATATATATGTTTGTCCTCTAAACGTTTAGGTCTTGTCTGAGAGGAAAAATACTTAGCCTAATGTATTTGATTTAAAATTATGTATTGATTTGACAGAGAGAGGGAGAGAGATCACAAGTAGGCAGAGTGGCAGGCAGAGAGAGAGGGGGAAGCAGGCTCCCTGCTGAGCAGAAAGCCTGATGTGGGGCTCGATCCCAGGACCCTGAGATCATGACCTGAGCTGAAGGAAGAGGCTAAACCACTGAACCACCCAGGCACCCCTGATTTCAAATTTTTAACCAATATTTACAGCAAGACATTTGTTTAAAACATCAGAACTCAATTCTCTCTCTTCCCATCTCTCTCCCTGTCCCCATCTCTCTCCCTCTCTTTCTGTCTCACACACAAACACACACATGCACACCCTACATGTAACAAAGACAGACATTCTGCTGTGACAAGTCTCTACAGAATGTCTGTATTTTTTATATGTGATATGCTCTATTTTCTATTTTATCCTTTCTTTCATGAGCCACTAATGGCTTGGAGCCTACAGTTGGAGAACCAAGATGCCCTTCAATGGATGAATGGATAAGGAAGATGTGGTCCATGTACACCATGGAGTATTATGCCTCCATCAGAAAGGACGAATACCCAACTTTTGTAGCAACATGGACGGGAATGGAAGAGATTATGCTGAGTGAAATAAGTCAAGCAGAGAGAGTCAAGTATCACATGGTTTCACTTATTTGTGGAGTATAACAAACAATATGGAGGACAAGGGTAGATGGAGAGGAGAAGGGAGTTGAGGGAAATTGGAAGGGGAGGTGAACCATGAGAGACTATAGACTCAGAAAAACAACCTGAGGGTTTTGAAGGGGTGAGGGGTGGGAGGTTGGAGGAACCCGGTGGTAGGTACTGGGGAGGGCCCGGATTGCATGGAGCACTGGGTGTGGTGAAAAAACAATGAATACTGTTACGCTGAAAGGAAATAAATCATTAAAAAAAAAGAAAAAAGAAAAAGAAAACGCTAGAGAAAACATTATTGAAACAACTGGGGAAGTGCGAATATAGTCCACAAATTAATTAATAGTATTGTATCAAATTGTATTGGATATTTAATCCAAGTTAAATATTTTTTTGGTGCAATCATTGTTTTGAGTTTATGGAGGAAAACATACTTGTTCTTTAGGAGATATATGCTGAAGTATTTACAATAAAGTGTTATTAATGTCTGCAACTTGAGAAAAAAAGAAACCGTTTCTAGCAATATTTCAAGTTTTCATTGACCTTTTGCCAGTTTCACCAGATTAGACTAGTTCTGATGGTTTGCCTTGTCTAGTAGCCTCTGCATTAGATTAATCCTGCCAGTATGATAGCTAGGCTGGGTGTTCCACAGTTTTATATAGCCCTCCACCTATGGCTGTCTCTGGGGAGAAAAGGTTACAAAAGCACCACAGCTCTTCTGTGCGTATGTTAACTGAGGCTTTATAAGTTTTTGATGAAAAGCTGTTAGAGGAAAAGACCTGGACCCTTTTGTTTCTCGCAATCTTACTTTTTCCCATGGCTTTCATCACATTTGCCATAGCATCAGAAGACTGATTTGCTAACCAGACTCACAGTTACAATTTTAGTACATTACATTAAAGGCTGTAAATGTCTAAAGAATTGTGCACCCTGTTCCCACTAAGTATACTGTTCCCTTGTGAGTTCAAAACCTGCCCCTGCTACTCACCAGCTTTGAAGTCATGCACAGGTCCTTCAGCCTTTCTGGTTCTCAGTTCCTTATCACAAAAATCAGAGGCTTCGAATCTCAGCTTATTCTCATCTATGGAGACACAAACCAAAGTGGAATCTCAGGGCACAGAGGTGGCTTAGGCAGCTTCTAAAAGACCGATCAAGGGTATAATAATTGTTTATGAAAATCATAAAAATAGTTTTCATTATACAAGCCCAGTAAGTAAAGCTGAACATTCTTCTTGACTGGTGGGGCAGTGATTAACAAGGGCTTAATTATACGGAGTTAAGTGACAAGACCACTTGCCACTCTACAATTTTGGATTATATGATTCTGGAGAAGTAACTGATGAGCAATAGATACGGAATCATCATTCTGTAGAAAGAAGACGTGCATATTTTGTTATCTCTCTCTTCCCTCTTTCACCCCATTTCCTGGTGCATGGCCAGGAGCCCGAGGTTGACCTGCTCTGATGAGAGGCTGTTGCAGGTCTCTGGTTAGCCCCCTTGCTGAGAACATGGACTCCATTCACAGTAGCAACCTGAGCATGTCTGATGAGGCAGTGCTCCCCAGAATCACTGAGGGGTGTGTGATGACAGGACTGGTCGCTCTATGCCCTCCCTGAAGGCCCGCAATGCCTGGTATTGTAGCACTTCTGGCCCCAAAAATTCCAAAGGGACTCAGACCCTGCTCCATTACTTAGAGCTGTCAGCGCCTCCTCCCAGGGGCAATAGAATACAGATGTGTGGGTGGGTGGAAGGGCAGTCAGATATTGCAGATGGAAAACTCCGAAACGCTCCAGAGCTCTAACAGTTCCCATAACTTTGTCCATGGTACCATTTTGCAACTTGCTTTTCTAGCAGTTCCTGAAGCCTCGAGGCTGAACTTCTTCTCCTGTTCTTTTTTTTTTTTTTTTTTTCCCATTACATATGGACAACTCCTTCTCCCCATGTCCTGAGAACTCCCCAGAACCTTCTCTCTAGGCTGTAAGACCAAGATTACTACTAACAGAATGATAGGCATGAGACCGTGTGCCCCTCCAAAGGCCATGCGGACTCAAGAGTATGATTTTCACCTCCGGGACTTTGCAACCTGGTCACCTGCCATCCCAGCATCCCCAGGCTCAGAATTAATGGGGACATCTCCTTCATACCCATGATGTCTGCATTTATACCTGCTCGCTGGGTGATCTCACAGACAGGCAGGGACATCCGACATGGGTGTTCCGAGAGCACTCAGCTAAGGAGTCCTGAGATGTCTCCCACTAAAATCTCTTCTTGCTTCAGCTCCAATGCAGGCTCCCTGTCACCAAGGCCCATCGAGTGGAAACTCGACTTTCCCAAGAGCAGACTTGCAAAGTTCAGGAGCGCAGACACAACCAGGCACACAGGTGGCTGATTCCCTCCGACTGCAGCTGGACCAGCAGTTGGACTGTGGCGACAACAGAGCCCGGCTTGGCCTCTCCTCTGCCATCAGGAGCCTGGATGCCAAGATGCGCTGTGAGAACCAATGGCTGCTCATCCAAGGTGAGCGGGAAGTGGAGGAAGAAGCTCTAGTTCCTGTGTTGGTCATCACAGGCTTGTGGCTGCAGGCAGCAATGGGCTGAAGTTGAAACCCATGATGCTCCAATACGGGGAGGTGAACAAGAGCCTAGTGTTTAGTATCAGCTCTGAACTGGTGCTGGGCTTGCAACTTCCTGGCTGTTTGACCGGCTGACTTCTTCCTCTTACATATGTTCCCTTCGGTCCCCTTACTGAAAACCACAACAAATGTTGTCTCCATCTCACTGATGTTGGGAACATGAAATATAATTTCTAGGGTTCCCTGATCCAACAAAATTGCTTGTCAATATGTATCAATTTGTCCCATCTAATCCTCAGATCCCAGTGGTGTTTCAACTCTTGGAAATGGTTTCAGGGCATTGTTTCATGTGGGGAAGAGCAGCATTTAGGGGCTCTCCTTAAGTCGGATCCCATGCTACCTGCCTTTCTTAGAAATGCTCATGCACCCAGTTTTCTCTCTTTCAGCATCGTCAAGCCAATCTTCCCTGTTCGGTGATCACAGTGACAGTGGAAATACTGGCCTCACAACACCGTCTCCCTCTTATTTTTGTTTTTTCCCTTTCTAAGGAAATAAGGGTCAACTTTGTTCCACTAATTATACACGTCACTCTCTCCTCTGGTCCTCCGTCTAGTCCCTCATCTCCCCTCACCTCCAGGGCCTTGTCCTCAGCTCATCAGGATCCACTGCTGCTCAGAATTCCTGAAGACTGAGCTTCTCCACCTTCCTCTGGGTCCTGTCTTCCTTACTCTCCCACACCTCGTATCCTTTCTTAGAGCCTGGGGTGGCCTGGGACTCGTCTTTCAGGTGCCGAACTCCCTGAGAAATGAGGAGACACAGTTCCCAGGGAGAGGTGACATCATCAGCAGCAGCACTGTGGCACCAGGGTGGGGCCCCAGAGAAAGAGCTCAGTGAGTGTCAGGAAACACAGCCCCGACAAGGGCCTTAGAACTCGCCGTCCTTACTGTCTTCTCCCTGTAGCCTGTCACTTCTCCTTGGCATCCACCGTCCCGGCCCTAACTCACCCCACTGGCTCCATTCCTCTCTCTGTGACTCACCTCCCACAGAGGCCTGAGCAGGAAACCAGGCTCCATGACAGGTTCTTTGTCCGCTCTGGTTATTATAACAAAAATGCCAGCAACGGGCTGACTCCTTAACAACAGAAATCAGTATCTCACCGTTCTGGAGGTGCGACAGAACCACAATCAAACAGGGGCACATTCCGGGCATGGTGACATGGCCTTCCTGGTCAGAGGTGGCAGCCTTCTCGCTCTGTCCTCACAGGGCAGAGAGGCAATGGGATTCAGTGTGGTCTGTTTTATAGGGCATGCATCCCTTTTATGGGAGGATCTGCCTCCCAAAGTCTCACACCACAATACCATCATCCTGGGGACTACGATTCAATCTATCAACTGGGGGGTGAAAACAGACTTTCAAGCTGTGACAAATGGTTTTACTCTGATTTGTTCCCACCAGCTCCTCCCGTAATCCTTCCATGGTCACCTGATTCTCACCACCACTTTTCTCATTCTTTTG
>JAHRIG010009318.1:0-11209 GCA_020311275.1 Eira barbara | reverse complement strand
CCCCTCAACATCAATAAAAATAGGTCCACACCTCGTCACCTGATAGTAAAATTTACAAGTTATAGCAACAAAGAGAAAATCCTGAAAGCAGCCCGGGAAAAGAAGTCTGTAACATACAAGGGTAAAAACATTAGATTGGCAGCGGACCTATCCACAGAGACCTGGCAGGCCAGAAAGAACTGGCATGATATATTCAGAGCACTAAACGAGAAAAACATGCAGCCAAGAATACTATATCTGGCTAGGCTATCATTGAAAATAGAAGGAGAGATAAAGAGCTTCCAGGACAAACACAAGCTGAAAGAATTTGCAAACACCAAACCAGCTCTACAGGAAATATTGAAAGGGGTCCTCTAAGCAAAGAGAGATCCTAAAAGTAGTAGATCAGAAAGAAACAGAGACAATATACAGTAACAGTCACCTTACAGGCAATACAATGGCACTAAATTCCTACCTCTCAATAGTTACCCTGAATGTGAATGGACTAAATGCCCCAATCAAAAGACACAGGGTATCAGAATGGATAAAAAAAACAAAACCCATCAATATGCTGCCTACAAGAAACTCATTTTAGACCCGAAGATACCTCCAGATTTAAAGGGGGGGGGACAATGTACCATGCTAATGGACATCAGAAGAAAGCTGGGGTGGCAATCCTTACACCAGATCAATTAGATTTTAAGCCAAAGACTATAATAAGAGATGATGAAGGACACTATATCATACTCAAAGGGTCTGTCCAACAAGAAGACCTAACAATCTTAAATATCTATGCCCCTAACATGGGAGCAGCCAACTATATAAACCAATTAATAACAAAATCAAAGAAATACATCAACAGTAATACAATAATAGCAGGGGACTTTAACACTCCCCTCACTGAAATGGACAGATCATCTAAACAAAAGACCAACAAGGAAATAAAGGCCTTAAATGACACACTGGACCAGATGGACATCACAGATATATTCAGAACATTCCACCCCAAAGAAACAGAATATACATTCTTCTCTAGTGCACATGGAACATTCTCCAGAATAGACCACATCCTAGGTCATAAATCAGGTCTCAACCGGTATCAAAAGATTGGGATCATTCCCTGCATATTTACAGACCACAATGCTCTGAAGCTAGAACTCAATCACAAGAGGAAATTTGGAAAGAACCCAAATACATGGAGACTAAACAGCATCCTTCTAAAAAATGAATGGGTCAACCAGGAAATTAAAGAAGAATTGAAAAAATTCATGGAAACAAATGATAATGAAAACACAACGGTTCAAAATCTGTGGGACACAACAAAGGCAGTCCTGAGAGGAAAATATATAGCGGTACAAGCCTTTCTCAAGAAACAAGAAAGGTCTCAAATACACAACCTAACCCTACACCTAAAGGAGCTGGAGAGAGAACAACAAAGAAAGCCTAAACCCAGCAGGAGAAGAGAAATCATAAAGATCAGAGCAGAAATCAATGAAATAGAAACTAAAAAAACAATAGAACAAATCAACGAAACTAGGAGCTGGTTCTTTGAAAGAATTAATAAGATTGACAAACCCCTGGCCAGACTTATCAAAAAGAAAAGAGAAAGGACGCAAATAAATAAAATCATGAATGAAAGAGGAGAGATCACAACCAACACCAAAGAAATACAAACAATTATAAGAACATACTACGAGCAACTCTACGCCAACAAATTTGACAACCTGGAAGAAATGGATACATTTCTAGAGACGTATAAACTACCACGACTGAACCAGGAAGAAATAGATAACCTGAACAGACCCATAACCAGTGAGGAGATTGAAACAGTCATCAAAAATCTCCAGACAAACAAAAGTCCAGGACCAGACGGCTTCCCAGGGGAATTCTACCAAACATTTAAAGAAGAATTAATTCCTATTCTCCTGAAACTGTTCCAAAAAATTGAAATGGAAGGAAAACTTCCAAACTAATTCTATGAGGCCAGCATCACCTTGATCCCAAAACTAGACAAGGATCCCACCAAAAAAGAGAATTACAGACCCATATCCTTGATGAACACAGATGCGAAAATTCTCACCAAAATACTGGCCAATAGGATCCAACAGTACATTAAAAGGATTATTCACCACGACCAAGTGGGATTTATTCCAGGCTGCAAGGTTGGTTCAACATCCGCAAATCCACCAATGGGATACAATACATTAATAAAAGAAAGAGTAAGAACCATATGATACTCTCAATAGATGCTGAAAAAGCATTTGACAAAGTGCAGCATCCCTTCCTGATTAAAACTCTTCAAAGTGTAGGGATAGAAGGCACATACCTCAATATTATCAAAGCCATCTATGAAAAACCCACCGCAAATATCATTCTCAATGGAGAAAAACTGAAAGCTTTTCCGCTAAGGTCAGGAACACGGCAAGGATGTCCGTTATCACCACTGCTGTTCAACATTGTACTAGAAGTCCTAGCCTCAGCAATCAGACAACAAAAAGAAATTAAAGGCATCCAAATTGGCAAAGAAGAAGTCAAACTATCACTCTTTGCAGATGACATGATACTGTATGTGGAAACCCCAAAAGGCTCCACTCCAAAACTGCTAGAACTTGTACAGGAAATCAGTAAAGTGTCAGGATATAAAGTCAACGCACAGAAATCAGTCTCATTTCTTTACACTAACAAGACAGAAGAAAGAGAAATTGAGGAGTCAGTCCCATTTACAATCGCACCCAAAACCATAAGATACCTAGGAATAAATCTAACCAAAGAGGCAAAGAATCTATACTCAGAAAACTATAAAGTACTCATGAAAGAAATGGAGGAAGACACAAAGAAATGGAAAAATATTCTATGCTCCTGGATTGGAAGAACAAATATTGTGAAAATGTCTATGCTACCTAAAGCAATCTACACATTTAATGCAATCCCTATCAAAATCCCATCCACTTTTTTTAAGGAAATAGAACAAATAATCCTAAAATTTATATGGAACCAGAAAAGACCTCGAATAGCCAAAGGAATACTGAAAAAGAAAGCCAAAGTCGGTGGCATCACAATTCCAGACTTCAAGCTCTAATACAAAGCTGTCATCATCAAGACAGTATGGTACTGGCACAAAAACAGACACATAGATCAATGGAACAGAATAGAGAGCCCAGAAATAGACCCTCAACTCTATGGTCAACTAATCTTCGACAAAGCAGGAAGGAATGTCCAATGGAAAAAAGACAGCCTCTTCAACAAATGGTGCTGGGAAAATTGGACAGCCACATGCAGAAAAATGAAACTGGACTATTTCCTTACACCACACACGAAAATAGACTCAAAATGGATGAAGAACCTCAGTGTGAGAAAGAAATCCATCAAAATCCTTGAGGAGAATGCAGGCAGCAACCTCTTTGACCTCAACCGCAGCAACTTCTTCCTAGGAACATCACCAAAGGCAACAGAAGCAAGGGCAAAAATGAACTATTGGGATTTCCTCAAGATCAAAAGGTTTTGCCCAGCAAAGGAAACAGTTAACAAAACCAAAAGACAACTGACAGAATGGGAGAAGATATTTGCAAACAACGTATCAGATAAAGGGCTAGTATCAAAAATCTATAAAGAGCTTATCAAACTCAACACCCGAAGATCAAATAATCCAATTATGAAGTAGGAAGAGGACATGCACAGACATTTCTGCAAAGAAGACATCCAGATGGCCAACAGACACATGAAAAAATGCTCCACATCACTTGGCACCAGGGAAATACAAATCAAAACCACAATGAGATACCACCTCACACCAGTCAAAATGGCTAAAATTAACAAGTCAAGAAATGACTGATGCTGGCGAGGATGCGGAGAGTGGGGAACCCTCCTACACTGCTGGTGGGAATGCAAGCTGGTGCAACCACTCTGGAAAACAGTGTGGAGGTTCCTCAAAAAACTGAAAATAGAGCTACCCTATGACCCAGCGATTGCACTACTGTGTATATATCCTAAAGATACAAACGTGGTGCTCCGAAGGGGCACGTGCACCCCAATGTTTATAGCAGCAATGTCCACAATAGCCCAACTATGGAATGAACCTAGATGTCCATCAACAGATGAATGGATAAAGAAGATGTGGTATATATACACAGTGGAATACTATACAGCCATCAAAAGAAATGAAATCTTGCCATTTGCGACGACATGGATGGAACTAGAAGGTATTATGCTTAGCGAAATAAGTCAATCGGAGAAAGACAACTATCATATGATCTCTTTGATATGAGGAAGCGGAGATGCAATGTGGGGGGCTTGTGGGGAGGTAGGAAAAGAAAAAATGAAAAGATGGGATTGGGAGGGAGACAAACCATAAAAGACTCAATCTCAAAAAACAGACTGAGGGTTGCTGGGGGGAGGGGGGATGGGAGAGGGTGGTGGGGATATGGACATTGGGGAGGGTATGTGCTATGATGAGTGCTGTGAAATGTGTAAACCTGGCGATTCACAGACCTGCACCCGTGGGGATAAAAATACATTATATGTTTATTAAAATAAAAAAAAAATAATAATAAAATAAATAAATAAAAAAGAAGGAAATCCTGCCATCTGCAACAACACAGAAGGACCTTAAGGGCATTATGCCAAGTAAAGTAAGGGAAAGGCAAATACTGTATGAACTGACTTATTTGTGGAGTTAAAGTACACACACACACACACACACACACAGAGAACACATTGGTAGTTACTGGGGAGGGGGATGGGTTGAAGGTGGTCTAAAGTTATAAACTTCCAGTTACCAACCAAATAAGTCCTGGGGATGTAATGTCCAGTGTGGTGACTGAGGTTAACAATATTGTAATACATATTTAAAACTTGTTAGGAGAATAGATCTTAAATTATCACAAGAAAAAATTATAGTGATGTTTGGTAATGTTAATTTATTATAATCATTTTATAATATAACCATATGTCAAATATATATATATACATATATAAATATATGTGTATATATATATATAAAACTAATGCAATGTTATTTGTCAATTTCATCTCAAAAATTATTCTGAAATTAAAAGAATTTATTTGTGGTTGTAGTGGTGGTAGAGAAGTTGCTATCATAACTGGTGTGTATGTGTGTGTGTGTGTGTGTGTGTGTGTGTGATTTTCAGATTTAGGTATCAAAGTGTTACTGGCCTTGTTAAAAAAGACAAAACATGAGGCCTTTCTTTTCTTCTCTGTGCCATTAAAAAGGTAGAAGAATAATGGAATAATCTGTTTCTGAGAGTTACAAATTTTTACCTGTGAAACCATTTGGAGCCTGATCTTTTCAACTTCTTCCATCATTATTTGTCTCTTTGGGTTTCCTCTCTCTTTCAGCTCTGATGATTTAAATAAGATATCATAGATATTTCTACATTCCATAGTTTGTAAAATTCTATGCAAGCACATTGGAAACAAAGTATACTTTTATGAGTCTTCAGTTCATTTTACCTTTGACGATTTCCTAGTATTCTATTTTAACTTTTGCTCACATTTCTCCTAAATTAGTCCACTTAATGATTTACCTACTGTATTAAGGAGGAGTATGTAATTTTTTCTAAAGAGCCAGCTGTTCAAATGGAAAGCAAAAACGCTCATCAGAAAAATGTTGCCATAAAATAGATAAAATTTGGACCAAATATCTGTATGAATTAAAAAAGTAAAAATTGGGGGCACCTGGGTGGCTCGGTGGGTTGGGCCTCTGCCTTCAGCTCTGGTCACGATTCCAGGTCCTGGGATCAAGCCCCGCATCAGGCTCCCTGCTCAGTGGAGAGCCTGCTTCTCCTTTTCCCTCTGCCTGACAGCTCTGTCTACTTGTGCTCTCTGTCAAATAAATAAATGAAATACTTTTTTAAAAAAGTAAAAATTGAAGGAGCTGCCTCTATAAAATAAAACCACAAATATAATTACAAGCACTTATAAAGGTACTTAACAGTATATAAGTGCTATGAATAAATTAACTCATTTAATCCTTACTACCTTCCTATCAAGTAAATGATTATTACCTCGATTTTAAGCTAAAGAATTGAAGGCCCTGAAAAATTCCAAGTTTACATAGACGGTAAGAGGCAGTAGTGCAAAGCAGGGACATAAAAGCTCGGGAAAACTGTGACAGAGGGAGATGCAGTAGCTTTCAGAGAAAAATACCACCTTCTCAGTTATGGTAACTGAAAACGGGTACATTGAAAAGAGAGCAGAAAAGAAACTAGACCCTGTGGAAGCACAATAAATATCGTGATGTTAAACGCAGAGAGAAGCAAGTAAAATGAAAGACATTTAAAAAGGAGTTGCAAATCACATAGAAAAAAATAAAAGGCATATAAAAACATCTAATATAGGTATTGAGTATCCCAAAGAATAGAACTGAAATATATTATAAAAATATTTACAGATACAATTCAAGAAACCTTGTCAAAAAAAGAGACTTATCTATAGACACAAAAGGACATTTTCTCATAGACTGACACAGAAGGCTCAATACCATGGCATACCTTAATAAAGTTACTGAAATGAGAGGAGAACCGAAAGGAGGCATTTAGACCAAAAGAGCAAGCTACCTTTAAGGTAAAGATAAAAAAAAAAAAAAAAAAAAAAAAAAAAAAAAAAAACAAAACAAAAAACAACCAGCCTAACCACGGACTTCATGGCAATATTCAGTGCCAGAAAACAATGGGCAAATACCCATAGAGTTCTCAAGGGAGAAAATAAAATGACCCAATATTTTAATTTCTCTCATTTGAGAATAAATGCAACTGAAAAAAAAAAAGTTCCCATAAGTTCTTAAATAAAGAAATAAAGGACAAATTTCATTTAACCAGGGGGCAAAAAACCTATTGCAAATGAACCAGCCATGGGTGTTGATTATTTTAAATGGTAGACTAAAACTAAATATCAGGGTTAGAATTACAGTATAGATTATAAATGGGATAAACTCAGCAAATGTTGGAAGCAAAGGTGAGAGAAGTAGAAGTTTGCAGGCTTCCTTTTTATGTAATAGCTGGTACAAACGTTAAGTCTTTAGGAGTTTATAAGCCAAGTAAAGATCTAAGTATATTTAAAGGTATAAAATTCAGAAGAAATATAATTAACTAAAAATCAAGTGATGGAGGGGCGCCTGGGTGGCTCAGTGCGTTAAGCGTCTGCCTTCGGCTCATGTCATGATCGGTCCTGGGATCGAGCCCCGCATCGGGCTCTCTGCTCAGGAGGGAGCCTGCTTCCTTCTCTCTCTGCCTACCTCTCTGCCTACTTGTGATCTCTGTCTGTCAAATAAATAAATAAAAATCTTTAAAAAATATTTTTAAAAAAATCAAGTGATGGAGAAGGACGGGGAGTTAGGAATATAATAATTGTGTCACCTCTGAAAACAAAAAAGTCAGCTGGTGACTTAAGTAGAAATGGAGAATTAAGTATGTTACGTGTTATGGACTGAATGTTTATGTCCCCTGAAAAGTTTCCATGTTGAAATCCTAACCTCCCGATGTGATATGAGGAGGTGCAACCTTTGGGAAGTGCCTAGGTCCCTCCTAAATAGGACTGGTTCCCCTATATGAAGGGGCAGGGGAGCCTGCTCTCTCTCTGTGCTCTCCACCATGTGAGAACACGGAAGTTGGAGGGTAGCAAGCAGGAAGAAAGCCCTTATTAGAACTCAGCCACACTGGCGCCCTCATGTCAGACTTCCAGCCTCCATAATTAGGAGAAATCTCTGTTGTTGATAAGCCACCCAGGGTACGGTACTGTTCCATAGCAGCCTGGGCAAAGATATTACATAAACTTTAATTTTATCTTGACTAAGCCTCTATGGAGGGCATTTAGACAATAACCAACAAAACTAAAATGTGTACCCTTTCGCCCTGAGCTTCGGCTTTTAGGAATTTATCACAGATATACCTAAACAAGTAATATAAATATTTATGGTGATATTTTTTTTATTACTGTTAGATTGTTACAAAGTCTTTTACTACGTATCCATATATATATAATTCACTAAATTCTGGTAACTTCAGATAATGAAATGCTCTGTAGTACCATGTCCAAGATGTGTAAGTGAAAAATGAAGCTTACAACAATGTGTATAGTATGCCATCAGGTAGGTCAAAATACTTAAAAAGGAAACGGTATATATGTGCATGCTTCCATTTGCATAAAATTCCAAACAACAGAATTAGCATGATAGATATGTTTGTCAAGCAGCCCCCCAGTGTGTGCTTAAAAATAAACACTTTTTGGTGCTAAGTGGCTCCATAAGAACACAACTGCAATCTCTAAGATTTTTGCTTTAGTTTGAGCAAAGTAGAATTTATGAGGCATACAGGTATTTAAATGAAATCACAGCTCTAATTAATTGAATGCATAAAAGCAAAATGATGCTATGTAAATACACTTAAAGTATAATGACATATGAATTAACATAAAATAGGAAAGACTCTACATCATACATGCCTAAACTCTGAAACATGCCCAGAGAAAAGTTAAGATCTCTATACACATTCCCCAGTACAGGCACAATCTGGCTTGATGTTTCCATTGTTATTCAAAACTGGTTATCAGGAACAGTTGAACCTCCAAATGAAGCTCACAGCAAGTACAAGCTATAAAAAGCATTCGCTTGTCACTAAGAGAATATGAACAGGTTTAGCACATCTACTTTTCCACACTTCAAGTTTTCAAATGAGACTCTAAGGCGATTATCAAGGGATTTTGCAAGAAGATAACTTTCCCTCTAAATCTTTTCATCCAGGCGTGATATACAAATGTGCAATATATCTTTCCGATAATTAAGTAAACTGTTTCCTTGCTTCATAGTTACTCAGCAACAAATGACACCTACGCAGTCTTTCTGGAGGGGAAAAAGTTAAGGCTTATTGCCAAGTAAACTCTTACAAAATGGACATTTTAATTGATTATTCTGGTAGAAAATAATTGAGAAAATACTTTATTATATTTCTTCTTTATAAACCTCTTATCATTCTTTTGAATTCTAGTCGTACTGTCAAAAAACTGCATTTTGTTACTTTTTTGTCTTGCTTCAAATAAAAAATGTCTTTCTGGGGAAAACTGTTTAGTCAAAAGGGAACAGGAGGTGTCTAAAGGGAAAAATACATATACACTGAGAAAATATATAGAAAGAGACACTCCTTTAGTGATGCTATCAGTAATAAACACCAGTTCTGATAAGGTTTTCAAATTTAATAAAAACCCAAATGAGGATTTAAGACTCTGCAAGACTGTTACACATACATAATCTTTTGAGTTCCTTTTGGCATCTGTTTGAGAACTTTTCTTTCAGAATCTGAGTTTAAAAATGGGACACAGATTATTTCTGCCTTCAACGAGATCCTAACATAAATATAGGTGTATAAATTTAAAATAAAATTAAACTATCATAAATGCAAAAAATAGTCCATGTATGTCAAAAGATTAAGTAATGTGATATAATTGGTAGATAGTAAGTGAAATCAGAATTTTATCTGAGAGGATCTCACGGAGTTCACCAGGATAAAAGAAGAGGACAGTAAGTCCAGGCAGCAGGAAAGGCATACACATAATCATGACATGTGACACATCATTGTGTTTTCAAGGAACTATATAAATAATTGAGTATTGCCAGAAGGTAAACTGTTGAAAATGAGGACTGATAAAGCGATCAGGGATAGAGAATTAGACTTGGGCCAAGTTAAGACAAACCTAAATAAGACAAACTTTAGGAACTGGGGGTTTCATCTTGAGAGAAATGCAGAGTTCTAAAGACCTTTTAGCAGAGGAATAACATCAACTTAGCTACCGAGAAAAGGCAAAGCAGTTGCAATTAATAAGGGCCTAATTGTAGGCAAGGAAGCCATAAAAATCACATTATAGCTTTTGAACTAGCCTAACCAACATTTTTCTAATCTTATCCCTGTATTATTTTCACTTTTTGAACAAAGAAAATTATTTTAAATATAAAATAATTATTTTGTAATAATTATTTTTATAATAATTATTTTAAATGTAAAATGGTAAACTATAAAAGGGCCTATGCCAAAACTTTTCAGCCACCCTTGTCCACAAGTCATCCAGACTCCCTCCTTGTAGGTACCAAATAGGACTAGTTTCTGCCCATCTTTCCAGAGATATTTACACACAAATCCTTACATATGCCCCTGCCCTATTTTTTACACAAATAGTTGCATATTAAACATACTGTTTTTCATTTTGCTTCTTCACTAAATGTATTTCAGAGATATTTCTGTATTAGTGCATTCTTTTTTTAACTACTACATACATACATATATATATACATATATACTATAACTTCACTGTCACCTATTGAGTATTAAGTAGTTTCAGTGCAGCAATAAGTACACTTACATGGGTTTTATATTGTACATGAACAGTTGTATCTATAGGATTCTCTTGCCATAACCTATTGCTGGACAACAAGATACTGTAAAACCTAGTAGCCTAAACCAGTAATTATTGCTGTATCTCACTATTTTGTGGGTCAGGAATTGGAAACCCTTGGAACAGAAGAACATCCTAGCCATGATGCATCAAAAGGGGGTCACTTTTTTCCAGTTAACTCATGGGTGGGTAGGCTGGATTGTCGAACATGGCTCAGTCACTCCTCTAGCACCAAGGGAACAAACTTTCAGTTTTATGATAAGTTGTGGGCACCTTGTGTATAGCATCACAGCTATAGTTAATGATACTATATTATGTACTTAAAAGTTGCAAAGAACATAGATCTTGAGTGTTCTCACTACAAAAAGAGAAAAAGGTGAGGTAATGGATGTGTTAACTAACCTTATTGTAGTAATCACTTCACATTATACATGTCTATCAAATCATCATGTTTCACGCATTAAACAATGTTATAGGTCAGATATTTCACAATAAGGCTTAGGAAATAAAAAACAGGAAAAACACAGAAGCACTTGTTGCTGATATCTTGATTAAGGGCCAGTGCTGTTCTGTGCAAATAGTTATCTGTGGCTTTTCACTTCACCCTCTGGGCCCTTGGAACTCACCTCAAAGTCATCTTTTATTTTCCATAACAAACAACCCATTTTGTCTCTTGAGCAACATTTTTAACTTCCTCTCTATTCTTAGACAGTTGACCTGTGGGGTTTTATTTTGTTTTGAAATATTTCTGTCCCTTTTATTCCAAGTTGATAGCACTAATATAATTCTCTTATAAACTTTGTGGGATTTCTATAAATCTTAGCAAGGTTCA
>JAHRIG010009307.1:48192-68396 GCA_020311275.1 Eira barbara | reverse complement strand
AATTCTTCTTTAAATGTTTGGTAGAATTCCCCTGGGAAGCCGTCTGGTCCTGGACTTTTGTTTGTTTGGAGATTTTTGATGACTGTTTCAATCTCCTTACTGGTTATGGGTCTGTTCAGGTTATCTATTTCTTCCTGGTTCAGTTGTGGTAGTTTATATGTCTCTAGAAATGAATCCATTTCTTCCAGATTGTCAAATTTGTTGGCGTAGAGTTGCTCATAGTATGTTCTTATAATTGTTTGTATTTCTTGGGTGTTGGTTGTGATCTCTCCTCTTTCATTCATGATTTTATTTATTTGCGTCCTTTCTCTTTTCTTTTTGATAAGTCTGGCCAGGGGTTTGTCAATCTTATTAATTCTTTCAAAGAACCAGCTCCTAGTTTTGTTGATTTGTTCTATTGTTTTTTTAGTTTCTATTTCATTGATTTCTGCTCTGATCTTTATGATTTCTCTTCTCCTGCTGGGTTTAGGCTTTCTTTGTTGTTCTCTCTCCAGCTCCTTTAGGTGTAGGGTTAGGTTGTGTATTTGAGACCTTTCTTGTTTCTTGAGAAAGGCTTGCACCGCTATGTATTTTCCTCTCAGGACTGCCTTTGTTGTGTCCCACAGATTTTGAACCATTGTGTTTTCATTATCATTTGTTTCCATGAATTTTTTCAATTCTTCTTTAATTTCCTGGTTGACCCATTCAGTTTTTAGAAGGATGCTGTTTAGTCTCCATGTATTTGCGTTCTTTCCAAATTTCCTCTTGTGATTGAGTTCTAGCTTCAGAGTTGTGGTCTGAAAATATGCAGGGAATGATCTCAATCTTTTGGTACCAATTGAGACCTGATTTATGACCCAGGATGTGGTCTATTCTGGAGAATGTTCCATGTGCACTAGAGAAGAATGTATATTCTGTTGCTTTGGGATGGAATGTTCTGAATATATCTGTGATGTCCATATGGTCCAGTGTGTCATTTAAGGCCTTTATTTCCTTGTCGATCTTTTGCTTAGATGATCTGTCCATTTCAGTGAGGGGAGAGTTAAAGTCCCCTGCTATTATTGTATTACTGTCGATGTATTTCTTTGATTTTGTTATTAATTGGTTTATATAGTTGGCTGCTCCCATGTTAGGGGCATAGATATTTAAGATTGTTAGGTCTTCTTGTTGGACAGACCCTTTGAGTATGATATAGTGTCCTTCCTCATCTCTTACTATAGTCTTTGGCTTAAAATCTAATTGATCTAAGGATTGCCACCCCAGCTTTCTTCTGATGTCCATTAGCATGGTACATTGTTTTCCACCCCCTCACTTTAAATCTGGAGGTGTCTTCGGGTCTAAAATGAGTTTCTTGTAGGCAGCATATTGATGGGTTTTGCTTTTTTATCCATTCTGATACCCTGTGTCTTTTGATTGGGGCATTTAGCCCATTAACATTCAGGGTAACTATTGAGAGATATGAATTTAGTGCCACTGTATTGCCTGTAAGGTGACTGTTACTGTATATTGTCTCTGTTTCTTTCTGATCTACTACTCTTTTAGGGTCTCTCTTTGCTTAGAGGACCCCTTTCATTATTTCCTGTAGAGCTGGTTTGGTGTTTGCAAATTCTTTCAGCTTTTGTTTGTCCTGGAAGCTCTTTATCTCTCCTTCTATTTTCAATGATAGCCTAGCAGGATATAGTATTCTTGGCTGCTTGTTTTTCTCGTTTAGTGCTCTGAATAGATCATGCCAGTTCTTTCTAGCCTGCCAGGTCTCTGTGGATAGATCCGCTGCCAATCTAATGATTTTACCCTTGTATGTTACAGACTTCTTTTCCCGGGCTGCTTTCAGGATTTTCTCTTTGTCACTAAGACTTGTAAATTTTACTATCAGGTGACGAGGTGTGGACGTATTTTTATTGATTTTGAGGGGCATTCTTAGCATCTCCTGGATTTTGATGTTTGTTCCCTTTGCCACAGTAGGGAAATTATCTGCAATAATTGTCTCCAAAATACCTTCTGCTCCCCTCTCTCTTTCTTCTTCTTCTGGAATCCCAATTATTCTAATGTTGTGTCGTCTTATGGTGTCGCTTATATCTCGAATTCTCTCCTCGTGGTCCAGTATTTGTTTGTCTCTCTTTTGCTCAGCTTCTTTCTTCTCTGTCATTTGGTCTTCTATGTCACTAATTCTTTCTTCTGCCTCATTTGTCCTACCAGTGAGAGCTTACATTTTTTATTGCACCTCACTAATAGCTTTTTTTATTTCAACTTGGTTAGATTTTAGTTCTTTTATTTCTCCAGAAAGGGCTTTTATCTCTCCGGAGAGGGTTTCTCTAATATCTTCTATGCCTTTTTCGAGCCCGGCTAGAACCTTGAGAATTGTCATTCTGAACTCGAGATCTGTCATGTTACCAATGTCCGTATTGATTAGGTCTCCAGCCTTCAGTATGGCCTCTTGTTCTTTTTTTTGAGGTGAGTTTTTCCGCCTTGTCATTTTGTCCAGATAGGATTTGCTTTCTCCTGCTGTGGAATTCCGCTGTTCTTGGTGAGCGAAGTTGGTCTTGGCTGGGTTTCTTGTTGATCTTCTGGGGGAGGGGCCTGTTGTAGTGATTCTCAAGTGTCTTTGCCGCAGGCGGAATTGCACCACCCTTGCCAGGGGCCAGGCTAAGTAATCAGCTCGGGTTTGCTTTCGGGAGCTTTTGTTCCCTGAGCGCTTTACGTAGAGTTCCAGAGGACAGGAATGAAGATGGGGGCCTCCCAATCTCCGGCCCGGAGGAGCCGAGAGCTTGGGATTCCGCTCCTCAATGCGCCCTCAGAGAAAAGAGCCCAACCGCACCGCCTCCCTGGCCAGTGGTCGCGCCTTGAGGAAAGCAGTCAATTGCTGTCACTTAGAGAAAAGCGCCCAGCTACTTCCGTCTCCGTGGCCTCCGGCTGCGCTCCGAGCCCACTCAGCCTGCGACCGGCACAAGGTAACCCCGGGCTGAGAGCTCACTCCTCAGCTTTGTCGCTGTAGCCGGCTTCCCCGCTCTAATACCTGCGAGCTCTGCAGCCTCAGACACCCCCGGTCCTTCTGTGACCCAGCAGGACCCTGGGTTACGCTGACCCTGCCTGGGTTTCCCCCCGGTTTAGCCTCTGGAGCGATGTCTCCCAGTGGAGCAGACTTTTAAAAGTCCCGATGTCATGCTCTGTTGCTCCGCCGTTTGCCGGGAGCCGGCCCCTCCCCCCGGGGTCTATCTTCCCGTCGCTTTGGATTCACTTCTCCGCAGGTCCTACCTTTCAGAAAGTGATCGATTTTCTGTTTCTAGAATTGTTGCTCTTCTTCTCTTCAATTTCCCGTTGGATTTGTAGGTGTTCACAATGGTTTGATAAGCTATTGGGCTGATCTCCTGCTACCCGCTGTTGTCTCAGCCTGTTACTTCTCCGCCATCTTGACTCCTCCCCACAAGCAGGTAAACCAATTTTTAATCCCCCTTTATCTTAGGAAAGTTGAGTCCTTTAACAAAGATACCAAGATACATCCAGGAAGAGTCAAAATAACCTTCCTCGCCCACACTGAGAATCTATAACCACGCTCCCATCTTTTTCATCCACCATTGTTTCTACGTATTTGTGTTTGTCCTAATAGTATATAAATCTCATACTTGGGGTTCTTTTTGACGAGATTCTTACTTTTTTTGCTTATATATATATTTTTTTTCTCTTCTTATCTACATTTATCAGTCTTTTTGTTTGTCTGTTTTTGTTTGTATACTTCATAAATCTTACCTTGGGGTCCATTTGGGCTGAAACTTCTCTCGTTTAGGTGGGGAATCCTGAGTGCTCAGAAGCATTCCAGGGTGCACCTTGACTGCACCACAGTCGATACAAACCAGCTACATCTGTTCAGTCATCTCTCACCAAAATGACTAGGAGGAGGAATCCCCAACAGAAGAAAAATACAGAGGATGGGCCTTCTGCAACACAGCTAATGGCTATCAACATAGACAATATGTTGGAAAGAGAATTCAGGCTAACAATTATCCAGGCAATAGCTAGGTTGGAGAAAGCCATGGATGACCAAACGGAATTGATTAGGGCAGAAATGAAAGCCACCAGGGATGATGTTCACAATGTTAGGGCAGAACTGAAAGCCACCAGGGATGAAGTTCACAATACTCTCAATGAGTTCCAATCTAATCTAAATTCTCTAAAAGCTTGGGTAACTGAGACAGAAGATAGAATTAGTGATCTGGAGGACAAACAGATAGAGAGAAAGGATCAGGAGTTAGCCTGGAACAAACAGCTTAGAAGCCACGAAAACAGAATCAGGGAAATAAATGATGCCATGAAACGTTCCAACGTCAGAATTATTGGAAACCCTGAAGGGGAGGAGAAAGAAAGAAGTCTAGAAGATATAGTGGAACAAGTTCTTCATGAAAATTTTCCCAATCTCGCGAATGGAACCAGCGTTCATGTACTAGAGGCAGAATGGTCTCCCCCCAAGATTATAGATTCCAAAAAAAAAAATCCAGGCACCTGATAGTAAAATTGAGAAATCATAATTGTAGGTATGACCTCTTGAAAGCCACTAGAACAAAGAAGCTCCTTACGTACAGAGGAAAGCCCATCATAATAACGTCAGACCTGTCCACAGAGACCTGGCAAGCCAGAAAGGGCTGGCAAGATATATTCAGGGCACTAAATGAGAAGAACATGCAGCCAAGAATACTTTATCCAGCAAGACTGATATTCAAAATGGATGGAGAGATAAAGAGTTTCCAAGACCGGCAAGGCGTAAAAGACTATGCAACCACCAAGCCGACACTGCAGGAAATATTAAGGGAGGTTCTATAAAAGAGGAAAAATCCTAAGAATAGCATTGAACAGAAATATGAAGACAATCGACAGAAAGAAAGACTTCAAAGGTAACACGATGTCAATAAAAACGTATCTCTCAATAATCACTCTCAGTGTGAATGGCCTAAATGCACCCATAAAACTACACAGGGTTGCAGATTGGATAAAATGACAGGACCCATCCCTATGATGTCTACAAGAGACCCATTTTGAACCTAAAGATACACCCAGACTGAAAGTGAAGGGATGGAGAAGCATCTCTCATGCCAATGGGCCTCAACAGAAGGCTGGGGTAGCGATTCTCATATCAGATAAATTAGATTTTAAACTAAAGATGGTAGTCAGAGATACAGAAGGACACTACATCATTCTTAAAGGGACTATCCACCAAGATGATCTAACAATTGTAAATATCTACGCCCCCAATATGGGAGCAATTACAAAGAAAACTATTAATCAAGATAAAGAGTCATATTGATATGAATACATTAACAGTAGGAGATCTTAACACGCCTCTGTCAGAAATAGACAGATCATCGAAGCAGAAAATCAATAAAGAAACAAGAGCATTGAATGACATATTGGACAAGATGGACCTCATAGATATATACAGAACGTTCCACCCTAAAACAACAGAATACACATTCTTCTCAAGTGCACATGGAACCTTCTCCAGAATAGACCACATACAGGGTCACAAATCAGGGCTCAACCAATACCAAAAGACTGAGATTATTCCCTGCATATTCTCAGATTACAATGCTTTGAAACTGGAACTCAATCACAAGGAAAAGTTCAGAAGGAACACAAACACCTGGAAGCTAAAGACCACCTTGCATAAGAATGCTTGGATCAACCAGGAGATGAAAGAAAGAACTTAAACAATTCATGGAAACCAATGAGAATGAAGAATCTTCTGTCCAAAACCTATGGGATACAGCAAAGGCGGTCCTAAGGGGGATATACATAGCCATCCAAGCCTCCCTCAAAAAAAATAGAAAAATCCAGAATACACCAACTCTCTCTACACCTTAAAGAACTGGAGAATAAACAACAAATCAAACCAACTCCACACGTTAAGAAGGGAAATAATCAAGATTAGAGCAGAGATCAATGAGGTAGAAACTAGAGATAAAGTAGAACATATCAATGAAACTAGAAGCTGGTTTTTTGAAAGAATCAATAAGATTGATAAACCATTGCCCACACTAATCCAAAAGAAAAGAGAGAAAGCCCAAATTAATAAAATTATGAATGAAAAGGGAGAGATCACAACTTACATCCAAGGAAGTAGAAACAATCATCAGAAGTTATTATCAACAGTTATATGCCAATAAGCTAAGCAACCTAGATGAAATGGATGCATTCCTGGAAAACTATAAACTCCCAAAATTGAACCAGGAAGAAACTGACAACCTGAATAGACTGATATCTAGTAACGAGATTGAAGCAGTGATCTAAAGCCTCCCAAAAAACAAGAGCCCAGAACCTGAAGGATTCCCTGGGGAATTCTACCAAACTTTCAAAGAAGAAATAACACCTATTCTCCTGAAGCTGTTTCAAAAAATTGAAGCAGAAGGAAAACTTCCAGAATCTTTTTATGAAGCCAGCATTACCCTGATCCCAAAACCAGGCAAAGACCCTACCAAAATAAAGGAGAATTTCAGACCAATATCCCTGATGAATATGGATGCTAAGATTCTCAACAAGATCCTAGCAAACAGGATCCAACAGCACATTAAAAAGTTTATCCACCATGACCAGGTGGGATTCATCCCTGAGATACAAGGATGGTTCAACATTCGCAAATCAATCAATGTGATAGAACAAATCAATAAGAGAAGAGAGAAGAACCACATGGTCCTCTCAATTGACGCAGAAAAAGCATTTGACAAAATCCAGCATCCATTCCTGAATAAAATGCTTCAAAGTATAGGGATAGAGGGAACATTCCTGAACTTCGTCAAATCTATCTATGAAAGACCCACAGCAAATATCATCCTCAATGCGAAAAGGTTGCAGCCTTCCTGTTGAGATCAGGAACACGACAAGGATGCCCACTCTCACCACTCTTGTTCAACATAGTATTAGAAGTCCTAGCAACAGCAATCAGACAACAAAGAGAAATAAAAGGTACCCAAATTGGCAAGGAAGAAGTCAAACACTCTCTCTTCGCAGATGACATGATACTTTATATGGAAAACCCAAAAGACTCCACCCCTAAACTACTAGAACTCATACAGCAATTCGGTGACATGGCAGGATACAGTCAATGTACAGAAATCAGTGGCTTTCTTATACACTAACAATGAAAATACAGAAAGGGACATTAGAGAATCTATTCCATTTACTATAGCACCAAGAACCATAAGATACCTCAGAATAAACCTAACCAAAGAGGTAAAGGATCTGTACTCGAGGAACTACACAACACTCATGAAAGAAATTGAAGAAGACACAAAAAGATGGAAGACCATTCCATGCTCTTGGATCGGAAGAATAAACATTGTGAAAATGTCTATACTGCCTAGAGCAATCTATACTTTTAATGCCATTCCAATCAAAATTCCACCGGTATTTTTCAAAGAGCTGGAGCAAATAATCCTAAAATGTGTATGGAATCAGAAGAGACCCCAAATTGCTAAGGAAATGTTGAAAAACAAAAATAAAACTGGCTGCATCATGTTACCTGATTTCAAGCTTTACTACAAAGCTGTAATCACCCAGACAGCGTGGTACTGGCATAAAAGCAGACAGATAGACCAGTGGAACAGAGTAGAGAGGCCAGATATGGACCCTCAACTCTATGGTCAAATAATCTTCGACAAAAGAGGAAAAAATATCCAGTGGAAAGGAGACAGTCTCTTCAATAAATGGTGCTGGGAAAACAGGACAGCTATATGTTGAAGAATCGAACTCAACCATTCTCTTACACTGCACACAAAGATAAACATGCTGTTTTTTTTACTTAGCTCATCTATTTACTTTATATGGCTTTGGGGAAACTGACAAAAATGACAGAGGATTAGGAGGCCCGGAGGACTGTGAGTTGTCCCTTGTCACCGGACTACTGACTTCTGATGCTCCATCCTGGTACTTGGCACTTGCAGGGCTGGGAACCTGCAGGAAATTTATGCAGCAATGAAGTTGACTGAGGGACCAAGGAAGCATGCAGGGAGGAAATAACAACAACAACAACAAAAACGCACCATAACAAATATGTAGAGAAGCACTTAGTGATGACCAATGGGGCAGTGTAGCCATCTACAAATACCTGAAGGATGTAAACCCCAAGGAAGAGGATAAATTAATTATTTAGAAGAACAGTGATGAAGCACAGGACAGGCTCATTAACAGTCCCAAAGCCAGCATGTCTGGCAACCTCCTTGAATAACTAAGCTCCTCCAAGACCAAAGGCAGGTGGCTTGAAGGTCCCTGTGTGCACAGCAACTTTGATGCAAGGCCTGGGCTGAGCCTGCTAGTTTCCCTGTTCCTGCATGGACTGTGTGCATAATCATATTCTTATCATCATGTATTTCATTTGTTGACTTCCTGGTGTTGGGGGTTGAATTGTGTCACCCCAAATGGATTTTTGTAGCCCTAACCCCTGGTACTTGTAAATGTGACCTTATTTGCAAATAGAATCTTTGCAGATCCAATCAAGTTAAAATGAGGTTTGCAGGGTGGCCTTTAGGCCTAGGGTTGATCCCCCCTTCCCTCAGTGGGCACAAGATAGATTCCAAAGACCCTGGGAAGCACAAGGCTCTAAGTTAATGCTTGGCAAATGTATGGGCCAAAGTTCACCAATGGCTCTGGGAACAGAGCCTCACATGCTGGGGGATTCTTGGACCCCCAGAATGGAGGATTGAGTGGTGGGTGTGAAAGTGGGTTTGGAATCAGATTTCCTGTCTCCCTCGACACATGAGACCCACATTTTGACTCTGGAGATGTTTTTCATCTTCACACCCTATGAATAAGAATAATCAATCGGGGGGTGGGAGGTTGGGTGAGTCTGGTGTGGGTATTATGGAGGGCATGTATTGTATGGAACACTGGGTGTAGTACATAAACAATGAATTCTGGTACACTGAAAAGAAATTAAAATAAAAGAATAATCAATCTTCAGAATAACCCTATGAGAAGGCATGATTATTGTTGTCATTTCCCAAATAAGCAAACTGAGGCATAGAGAAGTTGAATGACATTTGCTGAGGTCACTCAGCCAGATCTCAGGATGGTAAACATCATGAGAACACTGTCTGGATGCTGGGCCAGCACATAGTCACCATGATGGGGACCCCACCTTTCACCTGTCATTCATAGGACCTGCTCTGCAGGAGGTCTCGCTGCCACTGGGAGACTAGTATCAGGTTTTACATTGATGGACTCCCATGTCTGCAACCATTTTATGACTTCATTCATATCAGAATGAATGTCCCAGGTTGCTCATAAGTGTGAAGTTTGCTGGACTTACAGCTCACCTTCTCTGGAGGGCCCCAACTTTGCAGTTTCTTTCCTTCCAGCACCTTTCCTGCATACCAGTGCTCCCCTTCCCACCTCTGGGGGAGTCAGCAACCCAATTCTCTAAGGAGTGCCCACATAGAAATGGGAGAATCTCCCCCAGGCCTGAGCTGGAAGTGGTTGAACTATTCTTAGCCTCAGTGAACTTTCGCTGTTAAAATCACCCAAACTGAAGCAGAAGCTGCTATTCAGAAATGGGTGGGGTTATGTCCCTAGTGGCCAGGGAACCCAGGTTAATGCTTAAGCCCCTTTCTCACAATGGGACAGAAGGGAAATGGAAATGACAAAGTGATGATTGCTAAATAGTACAACATTTCAGTCCAACAAAATAAATAAATGCTGGGAATCTATACAACATACTGCCTATCGCTAATAATATTGTATTGTTTACTAAACGTATACTAAAGAGGGTAACTCTTTAGTTACTAAAGAGGGTAACTCTTAAATGTTTTTACCATATGTGTTCACACACACATAGACACACACAAGTGATAATGATAATAAAGAGGTCAGGAAGGAACTGCTGCAGCAATGGATATTTTTTATGATATAAATTATGATGATTGTCTCACAGGTGTATACTTATCCCCACACTCTTTAGTTGTATATACTAAATATGTACAGCTTTTCGTAAGTCAGCAAATACATTTCTTTTTTTTACATGTACTCAACTTGTGCTTTTTTAAAATTCAATTTTATTTTTTCAGTGTTCCAATATTCATATCTATCTTCAACAAAAAACGTTTTATTAGGGCATGTATATACTATAGTATATATATGTGTATAAATATATGCTATATGTATGTATATATGTGTGTATATACATGTTACATATATGTGTGTACATATATGGTAAGTGTGTGTGAGTGTATGTGTGTGTGTGTACATATACACATACTCCCAAAGTACCTTCCCATTCAAAAGAGGAAAAGAAGAAAAATAAAATGACTTTGGCATTGTGAAAGAGGCCCATACTCTGGGTGTATAAGGCATCCAGGCAAGCCAGGCAGAGTGCTGGTTTGAGCAAGGTGGACTCAGGTTAGAGTCTGGACGCTGACACTCTTTACCTGGGTGGCCTTGGGCAGACCAACCTCTCTGCACCTCCCTTCTCCTATCTGTAATATTACAGTGGTGACCATGCCTAGGTGGGAGGCCTCCTGTGGCCTAGTGGGATAGTCCATGGAAAGCTCTCAGAGCCTTTTACAGAACCAAGATGGTCAGAGGCCAGCCCCTGTGTTTGTGTGTGTGTCTGTGTGTGTGTGCACGTGTGCACGCATTGGGGTGGGGGTGTGGATGAGAATATTTTCCATACTCCCTGTAACATATTCCCTGCATGAGCCTCCTGCATCTCTGCCCCCTCTAAAGATGCCCCATAACCTCAGCTTTGACCTGAAAGCTGGACCTCCCCATTTCCTTAGAACCCTAGGAATAAGGCCAGTATTCAGCCTTTTTAAACCCCTGACCTGTAGGTCCCTGGTGCAGGCACCCGGAGTGGGGTAGATGCTTATGTTGGACTTTGACCCATACAATCAGCAAACATTAACTTAGCACCTTGGGCTTCCCCAGGTTTTTGAGCTCTCTTCTGCCCCCACCAATGGGAAGGAGGAGCCTCGTTAAGCCTAGGGGTCAGAGATCCTGAATCAAAGGCCAAAGGGAGAGGCCTCTTTCGGTTTGAGGAAGGTACAAGGGAAGCCCATGTAAAACTTGTTCAGGCTGCAGTAGAAGGCTGGTGACAGATGTGAAGGAGTACAGTCCGGGGTCTATGGTGACCCTTTAGACACCAGAGCCAGGCTTAAACTCTGATTTGAAGGAGGAGCAGCACCTGTGGAGCTCTGTGGCTCAAGGACATAGATGGGACCAGAACAGGCAGCTGAAGCCACCACAGCTGATCATGGTGGTGGTGGTGGTGGTGAAAATGTTGACCATGGTGGGGGAGAGTAAGCTGTGGCCATCCAGAGTGGTGGCTGGGGTATGTGGTGAGTGAAAACCTGAAGGTCCCCCACTGCGGGTGGGTCAGAAGGCAGCGGGGCAGTCCCTGCACACTGGGGCAGCCATGGGGCCCAGAGGTACTAGGGTCTGGGTCTCCCTACCTAGGTGGGCTGCCTCTCAGGAGGTGAGGGGCCTCTGTGCATGGGTGTCGGGAAGGTGAGGCAGGGCACCCAACACAGTGCCAGGAGGCCTTTGGGCTGCCCAGCTGGCCTCATGTCACTAAGATATCCATTTACCTTATGAAGACACTGAGGCATGGAGAGACTGACCTCGCTTCAGGAGTAAGCCTAAGTGGCTGAGCTGGAGTTAGAACCCAGGCACCTGGATTCATAGTGCTGGCATCCAGTGGCTCACCATGCAGTGATCTGGATGTATGTATGACCTTCCCAGTTATCTACATGTACATGTCCTCCTCAGTAACCCCAGCTGTGCATCACCCTCCTCTGTTTCCCAGGTGCACGGTTGGGGTGGCAGGTGTTATAAATGAGGGACAGAGTCCTAGGATACTTGGTGAGTCATCCCCCTGACCTCACACTGCAGGGAAAGTTTAGAGATGATCAGGAATTTATATTAAAGATTTCAGAAGGGACACTTGCTACGTTGGGGGCTGGTGGCCTATTTACCTTTTAAAAGAAGAAGGAAGGAGACTTTGAGAGGTTGCAGATGACCTATTTATGGGCCATTGGTCAGGTAAGGTCACCCTGCAAGGACCTATGGCAGAAAGAAGGCAGCACAAGCTCAGCTTTGGCCTCTGTGGCTATGGGAAGGTGGTCTAGGGGTTTGCTTTTTTAATTTTTCAAAAGAAATCAGAAATTAGATATATTTGAAATCAGATTTTCAAATACTGGCAACACTTAAGTCATTAAAAATTCTGTGGGCTAATCTGAAAGTGCTGGTGAAGTCCACATGAGACCTTTGTACCAGGGCTACAGAGACAAGGCTTACAAGAGCCAGTCCACACAGTGGAATTTCATAAATTCCAACAGAGAAGTAGAAAGTACTGAAGATGGCAGGTGAGCAAGATCACACTGACTCCTTAAGGAGTTCTGTTTTTCTATTTTTTTTTTTAAACAGGGTGCCTAGAGGTCTGTGTTAGCTCTGAAACCTTCCTCTCCCTGCTCTCACAATCTGGTCCATCTCAAAAAGCCAGGCTGCAGTCCCAGGGATGAGTTCATTTCCCTCTTCCCCAGAACCTTGCTGTCACCAGCAGACCAGCCTGGTGCTTGCAGGAAACCAGGGCTTCGAGTTGGCATTTTCCTTTCCGGTGGCCAGTAGATGGGCTTTCTGTGTCCAGAGCCCATGTTGTGGACAAATCTGATTCTGAAATAGGTGTGATATGGGGAGGGGAGACCCCATTCCCACTCTGAGGTCTGTCCCCATCAGAGTACTCTTCCTTCCTCTTCCCTCCTTACTGGCTTCCTTGTTGCTTATAGACAAAGGCAAGCTTGGAGTGGGAGGAGAAACAGGACTGGCTTCCTTCTTCAATCTGGCAAGCCCTGAGAAGTCAGGAGGCTGGGATTTTAAGCAAGGACTCAGGAGATGGGGTGACAAATCTTTCTTCTCTGGGGCAGAATCCCAAGGGTGACAGCATGGTCTCAGGATCCCCAGGTCATAAGAAGAAGAGGTAGTGTCTGAGTGAAGCAGAGCTCCCAGGCATGGGAATGCAGATGCCAGATGAAAACAGAAAATATAGGTCCCAGCTTTCTGCTCTGTGTTGCCAGAAATTGCAGACTGCTGCCCAGTTGTGTGACTACTGTCCTGGAAGGGGTATGCTCTCCTGGAAGGGGTCCAGCAAAAGGGAGCAGTATGGTGAGGCTCCTCATTCCCCAGGATGATCAGCATGGGTCTGTGCCACAGGAATCTCTAAAATTGGAGGTTTGGAACTAAGTCATATGGTTGAAATAAAAATGATGAGTCACAAGCTATGGGAACACATAGTTCAGAGGGAAACCAGAGAGACAAGAGTGACTGATTTTTTTGTGAGGGTCACTGAAAAGTGGGGGGTGTGAATTTTCAGCTCTGGAGCTAGAGAGCAGGTTGCAGCCATATTCATCCCTGTCCCCCACTGGTGTTGAAAGATTTCAGGGAACTAAATGGCAAAAATATGCAACCAAGAATACTATATACAACAAGGCTATCATTCAGAATAGAAGAAGAGATAAAGAGTTTCCGGGACAAACAAAAACTAAAGGAATTTGTGAACACTGAAATGGGCCTGCAAGAAATATTAAAGTGAATCCTCTGAGCAGAGAAAGAGACCAAAAGTAACAAAGACTAGAAAAGAACAGAGCCAATCTACAGGAACACTTTACAGATGATACAATGGCACTAAACTGATATCTTTCAATAATTTATCTGAATGTAAATGGGCTAAATTCTCCAGTCAAAAGACAGAGGATATCAGAATGGATAAAAAAATAAGACCAACTGATATGCTGCTTACAAGAGACTCATTTTAGGTCCAAAGACAACTTCAGATTGAAAACGATGGGGCGGAGAACAACTTATAATGCTAACGGACATCAAAATAAAGCTGGAGTGGCCATCCTTACATGATACAAATTAGATTTTAAACAAAAGACTATAATAAGAAATGAAGAAAGGACACTATATTACAATATAAGAAGGGCTATCCATCAGGAAGATCTAATAATTATAACAGATGTGCCCCTAATACTGGGCAGCCAATTATATAAACTAATTAATAACAGCATTAAGAGACACATTGATAATATTACAATAATTGTAGGGGATTTTAACATTTCACTCACAACAATGGAAGGATCATCGAAACAGAAGATCAACAAGAAAACAAGGGCTTTGAGTGATGCACTGGACCAGATGGACTTCACAGATATATTCAGAGCATCTCATCCTAAGGAGCAGAATATACATTCTTTTCAAGTGCACATGGAATGTTCTCCAAAATAGATTACATACTGGGTCACAAGTCAGATCTCAATAGGGACAAAAATATTGGGATTACTTCATTCATATTTTAAGACCACAGTGATTTAACTTGAAGTGAACCACAAGAAAAAAATTTGGAAGAACCACAAATACATGGAGATTGAAGAACATCCTACTAAAGAATGAATGCACTGGATGTGGTGCATAAATAATGAATTCTGGAACACTCAAAAGAAATTTAAAAAATAAATACAAATGTTAAAAAAAGAATGAATGAGACAACAAGGAAATTAAAGAATTTTAAAAATATATGCAAGCAAACAAAAATGTAAACGTAATAGTTCAAAACCTTTGGGATATAGCAATGCTTCCTAAGAGGGAAGTATGTGGAAACACAGGCCTTCTCAAGAAACAAGTCTAAAATACATAGCCTAAATTTACGCCTAAAGGAGCTAGGAAAGGAACAGCAAACAAAGCCTAAATCCAGGAGGAGAAGAGAAATAATAAATATTGGAGCAGAAATCAATGATAAAGAAACCAAACCAAACCAACCAACCAACCAAACAAACAAAATTAACACTAGAACAGATAAATGAAAGCAGGAGTTGGTTTATGAAAGAATTGATAAGATTGATAAACCCCTCCTGGGCTTGTGGTGCATAAACAATGAATTCAGGAACATTGAAAAGAAATTTAAAAACTAGATAAAAATTTTTAAAAAGAAGAAAAGAGAAAGAAACCGAATAAATAAAATCATGGATGAAAGAGGAGAGACCACAACCAATACCAATGAAATACAAAGAATTATAAGAGAATATTGTGAGCCAAAAAATTTTTGCAAACAAATATTTGCAAACAAATTACTCATTCTGGAAGTGAGGGTTACATTCCCGGAAACTTATAAACTACCAAAACTGAAACAGGAAGAAATAGAAAACCTGCACAGACCCATAATCAACAAGGAAATTGAATCAATAATCAAACAAAAAAACAAGAGTCCACGACCATATGTCTTCCCAGCGGAATTCTACCAAACATTTAAGGAAGAATGAATACCTACACTTCTGAAGATGTTTCAAAAAAATAGAACGAGAACTTCCAAACTCATTCTATGAGGCCAGGATTACCTTGATCCCCAAACCAGACAAAGACCCCAACCAAAAGGACATTACACACCAATAACCCTCATGAACATGGATTCTCAAATCTCAAAATCTTAAATCTCAAAAATTCTCACTAAGATACTAGCTAATAGAATCCAACAGTACATTAAAAGGACAATTCACCAAGACCAAGTGGAATTTTTTTTTCCTGGTATGGAAGGGTGGTTCAACAACCCTAAATCAGTTGATGTGATACATCGTATTGATAAAAGAGAGGATAAGAATCATAAGAGCCTCTCAATAGATGCAGAAAAAGCATTTGACAAAATACACATCCTTTCTTGATAAAAAGCCTCCATCATGAGGGATGTTATCTCAACATCATAAAAGCCATATGCAAAAGATATATAGAAAATATCATCCCTAATGGGGGAAAAGCAAGAGCTTTTCCCCTAAGGTCAGGAACATGGCAGGGATGCCCACTCTTACCACAGTTGTTTAACATGGTACTGGGAGTCCTAGCCTCAGCAGTCAGACAACAAAAAGAAATAAAAGACATACAAATCAGCAAAGAAGTCAAACTTTCACATGTTGCAGAGGACATGATACTCTATGTAGGAAACCTGTAAGAGTCCACCAAAAAATTGCTAGATTGATACAGGAATTAGGCAAGTCACAGGATATAAAATCGCTGCACAGAAGTCAGTTGCATTTCTATACCCTAACAATGAAGCAGAATAAAGAGAAATCAAGGAATCAATCCCACTTACGATTGCACCAAAACCCATGAGATAACTAGGAAAACACTTGACCAAAAGGGAAAAAATATCCATACTCTGAGAACTATATAATGCTTACAGAGAAATGGAGGAAGACACAAAGATATGGAAAATCATTCCAGGCTCATGAATTGGAGGAATAAATATTGTTAAAATGCTTATGCTAGCTAAAGCGATGTACACATTCAATGTAATCCTTATCAAAATATCATCAGCATTTTTCAGAGAGCTGTAACAAACAATCCTAAAATTTATATGGAAACAGAAAAGACTTAGAGCCAGAGGAATGTTGAAAAAGAAAATCAAAGGTGGAGGGATCACAATTCCAGACTTTAAGCTGTATTACAAAGCTGTAATCACCAAGACAGTATGGCACTGGCACAAAAATAGACACATAGATCAATGGAATAGAATAGAGAACCCAGAAATAGACCCCCAACTCTATGGTCAACTAATCGTCAACAAAGCAGGAAAGAATATCCAATGGGAAAAAGACAGTCTCTTCAACAAATGTTCTTGGAAAAACTGAACAGCCACATACAGAACAATGAAACTGGACAATGTCCTGACACCATACCCAAAGGTAAACTCAAAATGGATGAAAGATCTCAATGTGAGACAAGAATCCATCAAAATCCTGGAGAACACAGACAGGAACATCTTTGACCTTGGCTGCAGGCATGTCTCTGAAGGCAAGGGAAACAAAAGTGAAAATGAACTATTGGGTTTTCTTCAAGATGAAAAGGGTGTGCACAGCAAAGGAAAAAGTCAGTAAAACTAAAAGACAACTCACGGAATAGGAGAAGGTATTTACAAAAGTCTTATTGGATAAAGAGCTAGTATCCAAAATATATAAAGAAATTCTCAAATTCAACACTCAAAAACCCCCCAAAAATCCAGTTCAGAAGTGGGCAGGAGAGATGAACAGACATTTCTCCAAAGAAGACATGCAAATGGCCAACAGATAAGTGAAAAAAATGCTCCACAGCACTTGGTATCAGGGAAATACAAATCCAAATCAAAACGAAATACCACCTCACACCTGTTAGAATGGCTAAAATTAACAACTCAGGAAACAACAAATGTTAGTGAGGATGCTGAGAAAAAGAGCCCTCTTATATTGTTGGTGGTATGCAAGCTGGTGCAGTCACTCTATGAAATAGTATGGAGGGTCCTCAAGAAGTTAAAAAGAGAGCTACCCTATGACATAGCAATTGCAGTATTAGGTATTATCCAAAGGATACCAACATAGTGATTCAAAGGGGCACATGCACCTCAATGTTTATAGCAGCAGTGTCCACAATAGCCAACTATGGAAAGAGCCCATATGTCCATTGATTGAGGAATGACTAAGAAGATGTGGTATATACATGCAATGGAATACTACTTAGCCATAAAAACAATGAAATATTTCCATTTGCAATATTAGGAATGGAATTAGAGCGTGCTTAGCAAAATAAGTCAGTCAGAGAAAGACAAATACCAAATTATTTCATTCATATGTGGAATTTCAGAAACAAAACAGATGAACATGGGGAAGGGAAGGAAAAATAAAATAAGATGAAATCAGAGAGGGAGATAAACCATAAAAGACTCTTAACAAAAGGAAACAAATTGAGGATTGCTGGAGGGAAGATGGGGGGGGGTGATTGGGTGATGGACATTAAGGAGGGCACTTGATGTAGTGAGCGCTAGGTGTTATGTCCAACTGATGAATTACTAAATTCTATCCCTGAAACTAATAATACAGTATATGTTAGCTAAATTGAATTTAAATAAAAAAATAAAAATAATATAATATAAAATGCACTCACAAACAAAAACAATAACAACAACAACAAAAAAGAAAAGAAATGTTTACCCACAGGAGTCTATTGGTGCTCTAACTTCTAAAAAGATTCCTGCAAGGAAATCAAACCAACTTTCTCTTGGATTGAGTTAGACATAATGCCACTTCCATCTCTGGTGTGGACTATTAAACCCAGAAAGAGGTGGATTACTTCCTCCTCTGTCCTCCCAAACACAGACACACCTGCCAGCCCTCCAGTTTGCAGAGCCCTGGGCTCAGCCTTGTGCTGGTCTGCCTGGGCTGAGTGGAGGTTGGGAGTAGTCTTTGCATGATGATGTCTTATTAACCAATGTGGGTTTATATTAAGTCATTCAGAGCAACTGGGAAGCTAGGTTTTTGATGAACAATAGAGTGTGAAATGGCTGTTTCCTGTTCCTTGCCATGCATTTTCTTGCCCTGCAGAAAATGTTTCCAGAGTGCAGGCCCATAATCCTGCAGAAACTCTGTTTTAGGAGTGGTGTCTGGGCAGAGCGCCTTGGCCAGGGAGCCAGCCTTGCTGACCATGCTTGGCATCTTCATGTGCCTGGAAATGGGAAGCTCACTGCAGCTCCCAAGGGACCTTCCCAGGACCGAGCCTCATCTCCCTTTTCCCCAGCATAACGGGCAGATAGAAAGCTGTATATAAACCGGATATAAACTACATGACGATTAGATGTTTTACAGAAGGACTGTTAGCTTTAGAAAAGTTTTACCATAAAATTAATTCCTTTGATTATCAATACTTGAAATAAATAAGCATTTAAACCTAGATGTCCATCAACAGATGAATGGATAAAGAAGATGTGGTATATATACACAATGGAATACTATGCAGCCATCAAAAGAAATGAAATCTTGACATTTGTGACGACGTGGATGGAACCAGAGGGTATTATGCTTAGCAAAATAAGTCAATCGGAGAAAGACAACTATCATATGATCTCTTTGATATGAGGAAGTGGAGATGCAATGTGGGGGGTTTGGGGGAGGTAGGAAAAGAAAAAATGAAAAGATGGGACTGGGAGGGAGACAAACCATAAAAGACTCAATCTCAAAAAACAGACTGAGGGTTGCTGGGGGAGAGGGGAAGGGAGAGGGTGGTGGGGATATGGACATTGGGGAGGGTATGTGCTATGATGAGTGCTGTGAAATGTGTAAACCTGGCGATTCACAGACCTGTACCCCTGGGTATAAAAATACATTATATGTTTATTAAAATAAATAAATAAATTTAAAAAAATAAGCATTTAAAATAAAACTCATTTATATGCCTTATATATACCTCAGTATATATACCTCATATCTGGGTAAATCAAGTCACACCACTATCCCCTCATTTCTCAGTGACTTCCCCCATGTGCAGTCCCTTTGCTATTATAAGGCTATTCTATTATTGTGACCTTCATGTGTGGACAAGTCATGACCCTCACGTGGGCTGTCTTCGAGGGTGGAGTAGGTGGCATGGACTCTGTCTACAAGGGGTTGCATTAGTGAGCAAAGGGTCAGGAAGCTCAGAGGTGTGCTGGTAGGTCTAGGACATGGTGCCAGAGCTGGGGCAGGCACTTCTGACTTCTCCTCCAGTCCCTTGAGCACCCCTGCAGGCCTGGCCCCCCCATTGCCTCTACACCCCACTTGGTCAAACAGACACTTTTAGGGGATGCTTGTTTGCACTTTCTGAACTCGAGGACTAAGTAGTCGATGTCAAGTGTCTGGGTTATGTCTCTTAGAGTCTTGCTGTCCAAAGCGGGGTAAGCTTGTGGAGAATCGCTGACTCAGAACATGGCAGGGGCCAGAGCCCAGGACACTTCTTACCTCTCCCAGGACTGCAGAGACGTTCTGAACCCCAACGGTGGTGATCCAGCAGACTCACAGTCTTGTTCTAGGAGCTCAAAATTCTCCAGGATTGAGAGGGTGATTTTACATGAGTGGCTGGTTCTGGATTTTCCTTGGGTCAAAAAGAGATGTAACCAAGAGTTCTTGAGCAGCAGGGTCTGCCCCAAACTGTGTCGAGTTCCTTTAGGGACTTCTTGCATGAAAATGGGAGTGAAGCAAAGAAAGTATCCTTCGAGGGGCACCTGGGTGGCTCAGTGGATTAAGCCTCTGCCTTGGCCTCAGGTCATGATCCCAGGGTTCTGGGATCGAGCCCCGCATAGGGCTCTGTGCTCAGCAGGGAGCCTGCCCACCCCCCACCCCCGGCCTACTTGTGATCTCTCTCTGTCAAATAAATAAATATGAAAGAAAGAAAGAAAGAAAGAAAGAAAGAAAGAAAGAAAGAAAGAA
>JAHRIG010009307.1:0-48182 GCA_020311275.1 Eira barbara | reverse complement strand
GAAAGAAAGAAAGAAAGAAAGAAAGAAAGAAAGAAAGAAAGAAAGAAAGAAAGAAAGAAAGAAAGAAAGAAAGAAGCCTTCAAGCTTTGGGTCCAGCTGAACTCAAGAAAAGCATCCACTCGTGGCCAATTTGATTTTACTTCTGGGCCCTCTCAGTGTTGTGGCTCTTGGTTCCCACTAATCCTGGGGCAGAGCCCACCCTCCGCTTGCCCTGTGTGCCTGCCAATTTCTTACCAGTGTGACAAACGTTTTCCTGAGCACAGAGAATTGTTATAACATCATTGTTCCAAAGGACTATCTGTCTGTCTATCCACATGCAAACTTCTGGAATTCTTTGGTTTATTTTATTCTCTGGTTGTTCCATCTTGCTGGTCATCCTCAGGGCCATCCTGTCCCTGCCTTTACTATCCTCCATGCAGAACTGGATGGGTGTTAGGATCGGTTGCTTTCAGAAAAGCCAGTGGTGTGTATCAGTAACAGAACATTAATTTAGAGCCATCAGGTCTCAGGGCTGTGTGTTCCAGGCTCACAACGGGTACTTTGTATCCATTCCCTTCAGATCTTTTCAGAATCCAGCTTGTAGGTGGCTTATCTCCCTTTACAGGTGAGGTCGGATGCTCAGCTCAGGGTCACAGGTACAGGCTGGGGTGGTCATGGACCCCAGTACTTTCCCCTTCCTGGGCTTGGCATGAGCTCCGTTGCCCTGTCACATGACAGAGGACTCGAGGCTGGGACGTTCTGCTCTCTGCCAGGCTCTGCACTGGGGGTGCCTGAGCCAGCAGGAAGGCCACAGACACAAGAGAGGGCATGCTTGCCTCACTCGTGATGAACCGCTGCAGCTTGTGGCTGGGTCTGTTCCATAATCTGCCATAAATGAGAAGTTATGCAGAGGGCAAGGAAGAACTCTCGTCCATTCTGCGGGTTCTGTGTGCTTATTAACTAGCGGCTCCCCGACTTCCTCTGTGACGAGGAACCCATCACATTGCTGGGTGCTGTCAGTTCTGCATACAGCAGAGCTCCTGTTCTCAGCATGAGACTGTCCTCCAAACTCTAGCAAGAGTGACATTTGGGTGCAAATACTCTGACACTCATTGTGTTTCCCTTTGAAATGCTTCCTTCTAGGCTCGCCAAGATGCCCATCAGGGTGAAAGACATCATGAAGTTGCTCTGCATTATTGCTAAAGAGAAGAATATGAAGGCAGCTGTCAAGTATTCCGGGTTGGGTGCCCTGTTCACAGGAACTGTGACCTTCATTGGTGGTCTGGTCAGAGGTCCACCTGGACTAGCTGTTGGTAAGTGTAAGCTTAGTGCAGGGGCAGCCAGCATCAGGGGTGTTGTAAAAAAGGCCTTTGTTACCACAGATACCTCACAGAAGTCCCTGTCCTGTGGGAGATGATTATTGAGTTGAGGTTGCTTCTGTGACTTGATCTTTGTGCCCTAATTCATCCTATTGAAAACACAGGCTTCTGAGTGTGATGGTCTCAGAAATGCAGGGCATTCTGGTAAATGGTATGTGTGTCATGCAGACCTGGAGGGCGCCTCTCCCCTCAGGGAGTGTCTGGGCCTCTGAAGATATCAGGGTGTCCTGGGTCCCCTTGGATGGTCTCCTTCCCTTGTAACCATTACATGTCACTGCAGAAGGGAACCAGGGAGGAAGCTGGGATTTGCTGAGCACCTCCTAGGAGCAGATGCTGTCTGGTCATGAGCTCATTCAGAGAGATCACCCCATTCTGAAGCCAACAGTCTAATTCAGAAAATGCAACAGACTCTCCTAGGGTAGTCATCCCTGTCCCCCGATTTTGCCACCTGCTTCTACTTTAGAGACAGTTTTTTGCTATGAATGGAGGTTTGGTGGATTTCCCCATCATTTCTTGGAGCTAGGATAGGGTTGTCTCCTTTGTCTTAGAAGTAGAAGGATTCTCGTTCTCTTCACCTTGGGCCACGGTGGCATCAAAGAGCGGGCTGCTGTGTGGGTCTGACATGAGGAGGGGCTGGATTACACTTCCCATGAGGTGCCTCAGATGGACCCTGCAGAGCAGGGAAATGGCAAGGGCATGGTCTGCCGCATTGGGTTTAGCAGATATATCACTGAATGCCTGCTCTGTGCGGGCCAGCCTGTGCTGGGGACGTGGGAGAGCTCACAGCACTGCCTGCAGTCCTCCCACGAACACAGGCTGGAGAAGTGACTGCCTGTCTGTCTAGGTTGGCTTCTGTTTCTGGCTTCCAGCATTATTTCCTGCCCTGTTCTGCCTTTCTGTGGCAGTATTGGCATTCAAGGACGTTTCATGATGCAGAGCTCACACTGAGGAGTAAATCAGTGTGGGGGTGACCCCAGACCATCCACCTATACATTTCCCTTTCCCACCTGTGAATTAGGGAGTCCCGACTTCAGCTTCTCACCATCCAAGGAGCAGCCAGTGAGGGAGGAGATGTGGCCATGGCCTCCTTCCTCAGTGACATTCCACATCTTTTTTCCCCATCTCCCCATCTAATGTGCTCAGGGGAGGGCTTGATGGGATCATTTATCCAATAGCTCTTCTCAGTTGCCATTGTCGGAGCACATACATTATTAGGATTCTGTCAAAGCTGGTAGAGATCAGGATGTCTGCTGGGAGAACCTAGGAGATTTACTCCTTGAAGCCACTAGTCATAGGTGGAGCATCATTTTACCCAGAAAACCAAGGAATTTTCTCTTGTCCAAAGAATTAGTAATTTGTGGTCAATACTCCGGGTGACTTTTTGCATGAAGTGTTGTTCTAAATCAAATACTGATGTTCTCATAATGTTTTAGTGCAGATGATTGAAACATTTGTCACCTCTGAGTGCTTCATGGGTGTCGTGGGGAAAAGTTTAGTAAAACCTGTAAATGACTGGTTCCCCGCCCCCCGCCCCGAATCCTCCCTTCTTTTGGAGCAGAGGGAAAGGCTGACCAGGGGCAGTGTTAAGTTTCCTGGACCTGTTGATGACCTGGGCTCAGCCCCAGGGGAGCTGGGTGTTTCCAGATGCCTCCACACTTGGCTTCCTGAGAGGGTGCAGGTTTTACTGCCTGCTGGTGAAGTCCAGCTCAAAACTGGGTTCTCTCTGTTCTGGGCCTTATTCTCTCAGATAAACCTTTTATTTTGGAATAGAAATAGAATTACGGAGAGGTTGGTGAGACTGTGCAGAGAACTTGCATATATCCAGCACCCAGCTTCCATTCTGCTAACGTTACTATCTTGTGTTATTGTGATGCACTTTCAAAAGTAAGAAACCAGCACTGATGCATCCCTGTTAATTGGTCTCCAGACTTTCTTTGTGCTTTGCCAGTTTTTACATTACAATCTTTTCCTGTCCCAGAATCCAGCTCAAGGGATCACAGAGCATTTAATCCTCACGTCTCCTTATGTTGTCTCCACAGCTCTGTGACAGTTGCTCAGAGTTTGTTGCGTTCGTGGCCTGGGAACTGGTGAGGAGTCCCAGGCAGGTACTTGTAGAATGCCTCTCCGTTTGGATTGGCCTGATGGTTGCTCATGCTTAGCCCAGGGTTGTGGACCTTGGGAAAGCATATTGTAGATGGCAGTGCAGTGTCTGTTTCATAGCGCCATTTCAAGGACATGTGACATCCACAGCCTCCCTGACTGTGTCCACCTTGATCGACTGGTTAAGGTGGTGTTTGCCAGTTTGTCCACTGTGGAGTCAGTGTCTCCACTTTCCATCCTCTGCTCTTTCGGAGAGTGTCACTAAGTCCAGCTGGGCTCCATCTATTAATATCTGATGAACGATATTTAATAATCATGGAACTTTTTCCAGGGTAGACATCTGGGATTCAGTGTGGTAACAGTGGGCTGGCAAGGGATAGTCCCCGCCCCTTAGACACGACCCCATCCTTCATCACCCACGGGCTCACTCAGCCCTCTTCACTTCTCCAAGCTACCTGCCTGCCCCCTGTGGGTGCCCGAGTTTGAGACCCCTGCCCCAGGGCACCTTCCTTAGATCTTCCCCCACCTGATCAGATAGAACTTTCCGTTGATAGGGGTTTCAAGTCCCAACCTCATGCACCTTAAATTGAGTCATAAATTTACACTTAAAAATAATGGCTGTGCCCTTTTGGGGTCACAAGAAGAGAAATACTTGAGTAAGTTATATTTGATATTCATGATCATAGAACTCTCAATTGCTTGCTTCCAGAATAAAGGTGTCCTTCTCTTTCCCCGGGGTCCTTTAGCCACGGGATTTCACTGTGCATTTCCCAAGTTCACTGGCAAAGAGCACATTAGGCACTCAATGGAGAAAATTCAGCCTCACCACTGAAATGATACTCCTTGCAAATTCACTTGCTTCTCAGCTCTCTCCTTTAAGATAAGAGAGTTTTGTGGAAAGCAGAAAACTTGCAGGCCCTGGAGAAGATTTCAGTTAGCAGAGCTGTGTGGTGGGAGATGCTTTGTGCTGCATCTGTGAGTGTACAGCTTAGGGAAGAGCATGTATGGGTATCAGTTATCTGAGCCAAATGGACCAAGGACCCCAGAAACCCTTGCCTCCTTCTCCACCCCACAAACCCAAGACCACTGCGGCCTACACATGAGTGTGCCCACTAATCATGGTGGTGGACATGTTCCCAGGAAGAGCCTGAGGTCATCATTTTTTAATAAGAACCAACTAATTGGACCTTCCTTGTTTTCTAGGGGGGCTTGTAAGGAGTCTGCTAAGTGCATGGATTATAAGTGGACAATTGAAGCCAGTACATCAGATCATAATAGAGCTACTGTCTGACAAGAAGCAAAAGCTCTATAATGAAGCCACCTCCATCCCCAACCACCTGGACTGGACAGATACTGCGCAGCTGACCACACTGGTCATGGGCAATGAGGACCTGAAGCAACAGCTGCTGGTGATGCTGGAAAAGCTCCTGACTCATAGAAGGTAATTGGGGAGTTGGGGGAAGCCTTACCCATTCATTGCTCATGGGTTGGGCCCAACTCTCCCAGACCCAGGGAACATGGGGTCCTAGTCAGAGGTCCTGCCCTGATGTCCACCGAAGTCCCTCCCCTGTCTGGTCTGCCTTCATTCCTGGGAAAAACCCTGACCCTACTCCTGAGCAGTTTCAGGTCAGACAGAGAGGCCTTGCTGAGTGAAGTCAGTGTGGACTATCTGGGTTCTGGGGTGACTTGATGGGCGCTGGGCCTGAGAGGGCAGGCCTGACCTCAAGTCTTATCTCCCCTAGGAGGTAAGAGCACTTTCCGGGCTTTCCACTCAGGCTCGCTTCTTGGCTTCTATGGTTTTAGTATTCTTATTTCTGTGACTCCTTGGCAAAAATCTTCATTTATCTATTTTTGAATAGGTGATACCAGCCTGGTACTTAGAAGACTCCAGATGGTGCAAATGGAAATCAAGTCTTTTTCCAGCATGAACTCTGCCCTAGGCCCTCCCCCAGAGGCAGCCACTGTACTGATTTATTCTGCATTTCTTTTAAATAAATAGTCTTTAAAAGACTATTTAGTTAAGATTAAGACTATTAATTAAGATTTTAAATAGTCTTTAAAACCCATTTATTTTCAGTGCTCACTTCAGCAGCACATATACCGAAAATTGGAACAATACAGAGAAGATTAGCAAGGCCCCTGCACAAGGATGACATGCAAATTTGTGAAGCATTACATATTTTTTAAAAACAAAAACAAATGAAAAACCCCATTTGTTTCCTTTTATTTGTTAGTGTTTATTGATGAAAGCTTAGAACAATCCAGAGAAGGATAATGAAACCATGACAAATTTTACCCAGAAAATCACTTTTAACACATTTGAAATGTTTCCTATAAACTTTTAATGCTGTGTATGTGCCTTTCCAGCATATTTACATTCTTCCTGTTTAAACCTCTTTTAATGCTTTTATGGAGTAACATTAAATAACATTTGTGATGTAGTTTAAAATTCCTTGCAAATAATGGGATACCACCTCACTTAATTAGAATCATTAAAATTAAAAAAAGAAACAACAAAAGTTGCTGAAGATGCAGAGAAAGGGGAACTCTCCTACACTGTCGGTGGGAATGCAAACTGGTCCAGCCACTCTGGAAAACAGTATGGAAGTTCCTCAAGAAGTTGAAAATAGAGCTACTCTATGACCCAGCAATCTCACTACTGGGTATTTACCACAAAGATACAAATGTTGTGATCCGAAGGGGCACCTGCACCCCGATGTTTATAACAGCAATGTCCACAATAGCCAATCTGTGGAAAGAGCTGAGATGTGCATCAACAGATGAATGGATTAAGAAGATGTGGTATATACGTTCAATGGAATATTACTCAGCCATCAGAAAAGATGAATACCTACCATTTACATAGACGTGGATGGAACTGGAGGGTACAACGCTGAGCAAAATCAGAGAAATACTATTATCATATGGTTTTACTCATATGTGGACTATAAAAAACAGCACAGAGGATCATAAGGGAAGAGAGGGAAAACACAATGGGAAGAAATCAGAGGGGGAGACAGATCATGAGAGACCATTAACTATGGAATACAGACTGAGAGTTGCTGGAGGGGAGGTGAGTGCATGGATGGGGTAATTGGGAAATGGGCATTAAGGAAGGCATGTGGTGTGATGAACACTGGGTGTTACATGCAACTGATGAATTACTAATCTCTACACTGAAACTAATAATATGTGTTGGCTAACTGAATTTAAATTAAAAAGAAACAAAAACCACAAAAACAAAAAAAATTCCTTGTAAATATGTGTCATGGTTATATAATATTCCAATCTACTGAAACCTATCTCTGCTGTGGTTTTCATTGCTGCAGTGAACAGTTTTCTTGTTAATGTTCTGTTCATATTTTAGACTATCATAGTCTTTTGGAGAGATTCCTCAAAGTGAATTTGCTGGACTAAAAAGTATGCAGTACTTTTTAAGGTTGTTATATTCTGTCAAAATTCATTCTAAACAGTGAATGTCAATAATTTGCTCTCCTGACATAGGGTTTGGGGTACACATCTCACTGCATCCTCACCAAGAAATAGGATGATAGTGTCTTAAACCTTTATTGATTTGATGGGTGATTACTGACATCTTGGTTTGGTTGGTTTTACTTTGCTAGTGGGGGTGACATGGCAGGGGTCACATCTTGGTGTCCATCTTCCCAGGTGGTGTTGAAGCCCTGTGGGCCCCCATGGCTGATTCCCAGCAGAGGGTGAGGGGACCCAGGCTTGAACAGAGGGTTGGCTGTGGGCTGATCCTGTCTGGCTGGCAGGGTGGTGCCTGCTGGGAAGTGGCAGCAGGGTGGCCAGAAAGCAGCAGGGGGCTGCCTGCAGGGCAAGGAGGCAACTGAGGAGGAAGCCTTGTTGGTGGGGGGGGGACTAATTATAAAAAGAAACCATCTATCCTGAGCCAGTTATTAACCTGCTTTGAGTGTTGACATGACAGTGGTGAGCAAGATTTTTCCACAGACAGTTGGTGTATTTATAGCTGGAATGATTTTTTTTTAATTTTTTGTTTTTTTTGAGATGTCTGGCTTAGAAGTAAACACGACTGGGGTGTGTTGCAATGCAGGGAGCTGTCATGTTTGGAAGGAAGTGGTCGTCTCCCCATTAGTTATTGTGACATGCCTTCTGGTGGGCAAGTAGGGGCATCCTCTCTTTTTTTCCCTCCCTGCCTTCCTGGGTCACCTGCCAGACCAGGATGTGGCTCCACAAGGTCCTTTTATGAGTTTTCCTGGGGACGGGAGCTGGGATCTTCCTGAGGTTTTAATAGGCCATGAACAGAATATCAGCCACATCTCCTGCAGCCTTTTTTGCAGATAAACCAGAATGTGTCTCAATCTGGAACAATCAGCATATGGCAATTAAGGATTGCCAGGATTCGTCTACACCACAGAGGGAAGGGGACTGTCTGATGTGCTGTCAGTTTGTTGGAGGAGATAAATGACTTTACTAGCCAGAGGAGGCTTCTTGGATGATTGTGATAGCAGTGGGTCAGAAGGTGAAGCTGGGGTCTAGCCAGTTGACTTGTAGCTTCAGGGTGGCTGTGGGTACCCCAAATCCTGGCAAGCAGAGGGAGGCAAAAGTGTTTCTCTAGACTATGGAGATGAGGCTGTTTCTTTAAGTTGTGTGAGTTTTAAGGGAAGGACTTTACTCATTCTCATCTGCAGTTAAGCAATGCTGGATAATACCCAGGCAGTATCTGTTACATAAAAATTGACTAGTAAAAATAAATACAGATGATCCAACCCATAAGTGGCAGGGCCATAGAAAGACAAAGTGTACACATCCAGATGCAGGCGCGTGCATGGGGCAACAACACAGAGAGGAGGACAGTGAGGACTGGGTGGCTACAGTTTCAGAACAAGTGGCCAGACAATGTGTCACTGAAAAGGTGGACTTGGGTCAAGACCTGAAGGAAATGAGGCAGATATTTGGGAGAAGCACATCTAAGGCAGAGGAAGCGACACTTGCAAATGCCCTAGGGTGGGGATGTCCCCAGCGTGGTGATGGAGCTGGGAGAGGCCAGTGTGGCTTGCAGAACAAGCAAGAGGGAGAGCAGCCAGAGATGACTGAGAGGACAGGGAGATGAAGCAAGGCCTGGTTTGTTGTGGGGATTGTGGGTAGCAGAAGCACAGTTTCCAAGTATAATGTTGGAGACCGAGTGGGTGGTTGTGCAGGAAGGACTAGAACCAGGGGAAACCTGTGCTGAGGGACTAGAGCCCCATGGGAGAGACTGGACATGGGAACAGTAGGGGTGGAGAAGGAGGACCAGTTGACCAGGGGGAGGAGGGTCCAGACAGTACAGCAGAGTTGGGCATAAAGGAGCAGCCTGCCAGACACTGCCCATGGGGTGGTCAGGGGGCAGGAGGACTGAGAATCAGCCTGTGTTCAGTAACATGAATTTCATGTTCAGTGGTCGCCTACAAGGCGGCTACCATAATTGGAGACCACTTAGTGGGGTGGTGGAAGCAGGGGACTGCTAGAAAACACTCAGAGAATGGGAGCCAAATTGGTGAAGTCATTTGAGTAATTTCACTGCAAAGGGAAAGAGAGAAATGGAGCAGGGCTAGAGATGGAAAGTTGCTTTTTAAACGTTTTTATTGGGATGCAATTCACATCCCATAAAATCCATCCTCCTTTAAAATAAGTCATTCGGTGATTGCTAGTGTATTCACATGATTGTGCACCCATCCCACTAATTCCAGGGAATGTTCACCACCCAGAAAGAAACCCCCCACCCATGAGAGTTCACTGTTTTTCTCCATTCCCCCAGTCCCTGATGACCACCCATGTGCCATTAGTCTCTATGGATTTGCCTATTCTGACATTTCATGCAAGTGGAATCCTTTACCGTGTGGTCTTTTGTTACTGGCTCCTTCCACTTGGCATCTTTCCAAGTTTGTCCATGGTATAGCATGTATCCATATATAATTCCTTATTTACTGCTGAATAATATCCCATTGCATGTTATATACAATGTAGACCACATCTTGTTTATCCATTCATTGGATGATGGACATCTAGGTTAACAGTTTTTTGGCTGTTAGAAAACATGGTGCTAATGGATGTTCGTATGCAAGGTTTTGTGTGGACATGTTTTCAGTTCTCTGAAAGTATATACCTAGTATATACCTAGGACAGGAATTGCTGGGTCATATGGTAATGCTATCCTTAATATTTTGAGGAGCTGCCAAACTCTTTTCCAAAGTGGCTACACCATTTTACATTCCCGCCAGCAACATAAAAATGTTCCGATTTCTTCCTGACTTCATCAAAACTTATCATTGCCTTTTTTATTTTAGCCATCAGTGTAGAGAAGAAGCAGCATCTCACTGTGGTTTTGAGGGCTAATCATGTTAAGTAACTTTTCGTGAGCTTATTGGGCATCTGAATATCATTTTTAAAAAATTTTTTATTTATTTTTCAAATTTCTTTTCAGTGTTCTAGAATTCATTGTTTATGCACCACACCCAGTGCTCCATACAATATGTGCCCTTCAAAATACCCACCACCAGGCTCACCTAACCAACCACCCCCTTCCTTCCAAAACCCTGTTAGTTCCTCAGAGTCCACAGTCTCTCATGCTTTGTCTCCCCCTCCAATTTCCCCCAACTCCCTTCTCCTCTCCATCTTCCCATGTCCTCCATGTTATTCCTGAATATCATTTTTGAAGAAATGTGGAGTATAAGGAGTAACACGGAGGACATTGGGTGAAGGAGAGAAGTGAGTTGGGGAAATTGGAGGGGGAGATGAATCACAAGAGACTGTTGACTCTGAGAAACAAACTGCGGGTTTTGGAGGGAGGGGTGAGGGGCTAGGAGAGCCTGGTGGTGGGTATTAAGGAGGGCAAGTATTGCATGGAGCACTTGGAGTGGTGCATAAACAATGAATCTTGGAACACTGAAAAAAGAAAATTAAATAAAAAAAAGAAATGTCCATTCAAATCCTTTGCCCTTTTTTGAATTGGATTGTCTCTTTATCGTTGAGCTGTGAGAATTCTTTATTTATTCGAGATACTAGTCCCTTATCAGATACCTGATTTGTATTTTCTCCCATCCTGTATTTTTTTTTCACCTTCTTCATGGTGAAGCACGAAAGTTTTTAATCCTGATGAAGTACCATTTATCTATTTTTTTGCCATTTGTATTTTATGCCATATCTAAGATACCACTACCATATCATAAAGAATTATTCCCATGTTTTCATCTAAGAAATTATCTATTTTGAGTTAATTTTTTAGATGGTATAGGATATGAGGTTGTCCAACTTCACTTTTTTCCATGTGGTTATAACCCTGTCTCAGAGCCATCTCTTGAAAAGATAATTACCCCTTGGGGAATTATCCTGATAACGTTGAAATTCTATTGTTTTTACTCTGGGAGAAATAATGTATATGTGCATGCTGCTGAGCCACACCCTGCACAGATCTGGGAATGGCGATGAAGGGAAAGGAAGAGAATGACTGGAGCAGTGGCCTCCAGAGGGAGAGGGGTGCCCAGTGGAGGTGCTGGCATCGTCAAGATCAAGGTCAGTGTGTAGTACTAGGAGGAGAGATGGGCACTGATGTCAGCAGTGAACTTTCTCTCCTTTCCACAATGACACAGGCACCAAGTCAGCACTGCAGAGAAGCAGAGGACGAGGGTTGGGAGTTGGAGGAAGAGGTTAATGGGAGTGGAATTAGGCTGTGAAAATGCAGGATACTTTCCAACAACTTTGCAGCCCCCTCTGAGTTTAGCAATGATGAACTGAAACAGGTTCAGAGGGAGAGAGTGGAGGGATCCAAGGCCTTTGAGGACTCTCTGTGCTGGAACGTAAGGAAAAAGCTTGTTTCTTAGTGGCTATAGGAGGCAGCCCTCTTCTGACAATGGTCAGGGTCATTGCAAGGAGGAGATCTTTAGTGGTGCAGAGGAGAGCTTGTCCTTTGAGGACAGGAAGACTATGGCATTGCTCCTAAATCTAATTAGAGAGGGTGGGAAGGTAGTCACCAGTAAGTCCTCAACTCCCCCAATGCCCCATCTGTCTCAGTGGGCTTGGGCTGCCACAACAAAGTACCAAAGCCTGGGTACTTTACTAATAATGGACTTCTACTTAAATTTATGATGGACATTTATTGCTCCCAGTCTGGAGGCTGAGAGCCCTAGAAGAGGTTGCCAGCATGGTTGGATTCTGATGGGAGCCCTTGCTCGCAGACAGCTGTTCTCCCACTATGTCCTCACAAGGCAAAGAGATAGTGAGTGAGGTCTCTGGTGTCTCTTCTCATAAAGGCAGTAATTCCTTCTTGGGGTCCCCACCATGGCCTCAAAGACCTTTTCACCTCCCAAAGGTCCCACCACTAAATGCCATCACACTGAGGGTTAGGGCTTCAGCATAGGAATCGGCATGCACACTGTTCAGTCCACAACACCAACCAACCTACTCTTGACCTCCAAGAAGCCCAGATGTTGAACTTCACAACAGAGAAGGGACAGAAATAGGTTCCCAGCCCTTACAGGGAGATGTCCACATCACTGGCAACCCACATGGAAAAGAAAAATCTTTCATCTTTACATTTTCTATCACTCTATCTTACAGAGTTGTCAGACCTGATATGGTAGCCACAGGCCACACATGGATTGACACGTCGGTAGTCAGAATGGAGATGTGCTGTTAAGAGCAAAACATACACACCAGATTCCAAAGACTTAATATTTTTAAGAGAGGAAAATATCTCAATAATCTTTCCTATCAATTACATGTTGAAATGATAATATGTTGGGATATTGGGTTAAGTTATTAAATGAATTTCGTCTGTTTGTTCTTACTTTTAAAAATGTGGTTACTAGAAAATCTAAAATTGTATATGTGGTTCACATTTGTGGCTCATATGAGATACTGTTGGAGAGATGCTGGAGAGAGGACCTCACACTGAAAATGGCCCCCAGCATGGCAGGTCCTCCTGCCTCAGTCCATAGGCACCTGTGCTGCCACCCGGGGATGAGTTTTACAAGTGCATGTTACAGCGGGGCCGTGCATCCAAGGAGGTAGGGCCCCCAGGGTAGGCTCGTGAGGGCACAGCCTTCTGGGGACACAGCCTGGAGCCCAGTCCAGGGACCCTTGGACTGTCCCTGGGAGGCAGCCCCAGGGAGTTGGAGATAAGGATGGTTCTTTTTTGGTTTGGGGACAGGAAAGTAACACCCATTATCCAACACTTGAGTCGCCCCAGGAACATGATTGCCACACCTGGAGATTATTGGCTTCCTGCTCTGCTTCCTCTGAGCCATGGTCTCATTGCCCTGGAAGCCTGTAGGATCCCCAGCACCTGTTACAATTGGTCTTTCTCTTTATTACCCCTCACATGCACCCACGTGTAAGAGTGCTATAAGGTAAATAATGTGTGTGGAGAAGTGTTACTGAACTTCATACAGCCATCCCCATTTACTACTTATTAAAATTGGCCATGATACTGCACAAAGGCAGCTTGACTCTGTCCCGGTTGTTCAGCCCTGGGCTGGCTCACTTCTCTCCCATTGCCATAAACAACACAGTTAAGACTATATCTATCTTCTTTCCATTTGAATTATTTTATTATAGTGTTTCCCCTGAAGTGAAATGTGTTGGCTGGAAAGTATATATAGTTTTATGGTTCCTGTGACTTTTTTTCTTCTAGTCCCCCTCACAGCAGAAGGCATCACCATGTTCATTCTCCAGTGCTCTGTGGGAGCCTGCGCACATGGTGTCTTCCTCCAGCCCTGCCAGTTCTGGGTTTGAGAATTTGTATTTATCTTTACCAATTAATTTTTATATAACAGATACTGCCTGGGTATTATCTTGGCATTGATTAACTGCAGATGAGAATGAGTAAAGTCCTTCCCTTAAAACTCACACAACTTAAAGAAACAGCCTCATTTCCATAGTCTAGAGAAACACTTTTGCCTCCCTCTGCTTGCCAGCATTTGGGGTACCCACAGCTACCCTGGTCAGCTGGCTAGACCCCAGCTTCACCTTCTGACCCACTGTTATCACAGTCATCCAAGAAGCCTCCTCTGGCTAATAAAATCATTTATCTCCTCCAACAAACTGACAGCACATCAGACAGTCCCCTTCCCTCTGTGGTGTAGACGAATCCTGGCATTCCTTAATTGCCATATGCTGATTGTTCCAGATTGAGACACATTCTGGTTTATCTGCAAAAAAGGCTGCAGGAGATGTGGCTGATGTTCTGTTCATGGCCTATTAAAACCTCAGGAAGATCCCAGCTCCCGTCCCCAGGGAAACTCATAAAAGGACCTTGTGGAGCCACATCCTGGTCTGGCAGGTGACCCAGGAAGGCAGGGAGGGAAAAAAAGAGAGGATGCCCCTACTTGCCCACCAGAAGGCATGTCTACAATAACTAATGGGGAGACGACCACTTCCTCCCAAACATGACAGCTCCCTGCATTGCAACACACCCCAGTCGTGTTTACTTCCAACCCAGACATCTCAAAAAACAAAAAATTAAAAAAAAATTCATTCCAGCTATAAATGCACCAACTGCCTGTGGAAAAATCTTGCTCACCGCTGTCATGTCAACACCCAAAGCAGGTTAATAACTGGCTCAGGATAGATGGTTTCTTTTTATAATTAGTGCCCCCCCCACCAACAAGGGTTCCTCCTTGGTTGCCTCCTTGCCCTGCAGGCAGCCCCCTGCTGCTTTCTGGCCACCCTGCTGCCACTGCCCAGCAGGCACCACCCTGCCAGCCAGACAGGATCAGCCCACAGCCAACCCTCTGTTCAAGCCTGGGTCCCCTCACCCTCTGCTGGGAATCAGCCATGGGGGCCCAGATGGTTTTCAACACAACTTGGGAATAAGGTCACCAGCAGTGACCCCTGCCATATCATCCCCCACTAGCAAAGGAAAACCAATCAAACCAAGATAACAGTAATCACCCATCAGATCAATAAAGGCTTAAAACACTATCATCCTATTTTTGGCAATGATGAAGTGGGATGTGTACCCCAAACCCTGTGTCAGGGAACAAGTTATTGACCCTTAAAAAATATTAAATACTTTTAATCCAGCAAATTCACTTTGAGGAATCTCTCCAAAAGACTATGAGAGTCTAAAATATGAACAGAACATTAAGAGGAAACTGTTCACTGCAGCAATGATCACCACAGCAGGGAAAGGGTTCAGTAGGATGGAGTATTATATAGCCATGACACATATTTACAAGGAATTTTAAATTAAATCACAAATGTTATTTTTTTAATGGGAGGAAATGGTGGCAGTTTTTTTTTTTTTTTTTTAATTTCTTTTCAGTGTAACAGTATTCATTGTTTTTGCACCACACCCAGTGCTCCATACAATGTGGGTATTAAGGAGGGCATGTATTGCACAAATGTTATTTAATGTTAATTGATAAAAGCAAAGAGGTCTAAACAGGAAGAGTGTAAATATGTCGGAAATGTACACATACAGCATTAAAAGTTTTGCAGGAAACGTACCAAATGTGTTACGAGTGATTTCCTGGGGGGTAAAATTTGTAGTGGTTCATTAGACTTCTTGGATTGTTCTAAGATTTCATCAATAAACACTGACTAATAAAAGGAAATGAATGGTTTTCAAAGACTATGTAAAAACTGAATTAAGGAATGCACAAGAAATCAGTACAGTGGCTGCTTCTAGGGAGCGCCTGGGGCAGAGTTCATGGTGGAGGAAGCCTTGATTTCCATTTGTACCGCATGGAGTCTTCAAAGTGCCAGGCTGGTATTACCTGTTGAAAAATGAATAAATAAATTGTTTCTAAAGGACACACAGAAGTAAGAATACTGAAACCACAGGAGCCAAGAGGCAAGCCTGAGGGGGAAGCCAGGAAAGTGTTTTCACCTCCTGGGGGAGACAGGACTTGAGGTCCAGCCTGTCCTCTCAGGTCCAGTGTCCATTACAATCACCCCAGGACCCAGCTAGTCCACACCTACTTCACTCAGCAAGACCTCTCTGTCTGACCTGAAACTGCTCAGGAGTTGGGTCAGGGTTTTTCCCAGGAATGAAGGCAGGCCGGCCAAGGGAGGGACTTCAGTGGACATCAGGGCAGGACCTCTGACTAGGACCCCATGTTCCCTGGGTCTGGGAGAGTTGGACCCAACACATGAGCAATGAATGGGTGAGGCTTCCCCTAACTCCACAATCACCTCTATGAGTTATAAGAACCATCTAAATGGTCCAGCGCCCAGTGGGTCAGCAGAATCATCTAAATGAGACCCCCACTTCCCAGGAGGAACTTCGTGGTCAACGTACTAAACACCAGCCTGGAGCTGCTTGGTGATATAGTTCTCCAGCATCACCAGCAGTTGCTGTTTCAGGTTCTCATTGCCCATGATGTGCTTGTCAGTTCTTTGGGGTCCATCCACTTTAGGTCTCCAAGGATGGTGATGGCTTCATTTTAAAGCTTTTGCTGCTCAGCAGGCTTCAGTTCCTTTATGATCTCAGGAATAGGCTTAACCTGTCCTCTGCTCCTTGATATATGTAATATATTCCTGACAGTCCCCCCCTAGAAAACAAGGAAGGGTTCAATTAGTTGGGCATTATTTAAAAGTGGTGGGCTCAGATTCTCTGACAAGTGGACACATTCATGCACAGGCCAGAATGGGCTCAGCTTCGCATCCACTCTACCCCACAGTGCAGGGGGCAAAGATTTGTGGGGTCCTCAGTCCATTTGGCTCAGATAATTGACACCCAGACATGCCCTTCCATAAGCTTTAGACTCACAGATGCAGCGCGAACCATCTCCCACCACATGGCTCTGAGAACTGAAATTTTCTCCAGGGTCCACAAGTTTCCTGCTTCCCACAAAACTCTCTCATCTTGAAGGAGAGAGCTGAGAAGCAAGTGAATTTGCAAGGAGAATCATATCAGTGGTGAGATGAGTTTTCTCCATCGAGTGTCTAATACGCCTTTTGCCCCTGAACTTTGGAGATTTTCAGTGAATTCCCATGGTTAAAGGACGCTGGGGACAGAGAAGGAGACCTTTACTCTGGAAGCAAGCTCTCAAGAGTTGTATGATCATGAATAGCAAATATGACTTACTCCAGTATTTCTCTTCCTGTGACCCCAAAAGGGCATAACCATTATTTTTAAGTACAAACTTATGATCAAATTTAAGGTGTATGTTTTTGGGACTTGAGGACCTTATGTCAACAGAAAGTTCTGTCTGATCAGGTGCAATGAAGGTCTGCTAAGAATGCACCCTGGGGCAGTGGTCTCAAACTCAGGTGTCCTCAGGGGACAAGCAGGTAGCTGAGAGGAGTGAAGAGGGCTGAGTGAGCTTGTGGATGACAGAGAGCTGGGTTCCTGTCTAAAGAGGGTGGTGGCTACCCTTCTCCAGCCCATTGTTACCACACAGAAAGCCAAATGTGTATACTGAAATAGTCCCATGTCTTTTTTTATTGTTATGTTAGTCACCATACAATACACTATTAGTTTTTGATGCAGTATTCCAAGATATATTTTTTATGTGTAACACCCAGTACTCCATGCAATATGTGCCCTCCTTAATACCCACCACCAGGCTCACCCATCCCCCACCCCTCACCTTTAAAACCCTCAGTTTCTTTCTCAGAGTCCACAGCCTCTTGTGGTTCATCTCCCCCTATGATTCCCCCCTTCGCTTTTCATTTCCTTCTCCTAATGTCCTCCATGTTATTCCTTATGTTCCACAATTAAATGAAACCACACGATAATTGACTTTCTCTGCTTGATTTATTTCATTCAGCATAATCTCCAGTCCCGTCCATGTTGATGCAAAAGTTGAATATTCATCTTTTCTGATGGCTGAGTAATATTCCATAGTGTATATGGACCACATCGTCTTTATGCATTCATCTGTGGAAGGGCATCTTGGCTCTTTTCAGAGTTTTGGTATTGTGGCCTTTGCTGTTATGAACACTGGGGTACATATGTCCCTTCTTTTCTTTTCTTTTTTTTTTTTTTAATTTTAGGGGAAAGCACGAATGCAGTCCCCCACTACCACAAATTATGCAGTCGAGTTTCCCACATTTGGGGAAATCGCAGGGGTCAGCACATCCGGAGTGCACTGAATGAGCCTCGCCCTGGGAAAACCACCTTCGTGATCATGGTATCTCCCCTGCCAGGTAAATATTGTCCCTTCTTTTCATTACATCTGTATCTCTGGGGTAAATAACTAGTAGTGCAATTTTTGGGTCATAAGGAAGCTCTATTTTTAAATTTTTGAGGAATCTTCACACTGTTTTCCAACATGGCTGCACCAACTTGCATTCCCACCCACAGTGTAAGAGGGTTCCCCTTTCTCCACATCTGCTACATTTGTTGTTTCTTGCCTTTTTAATTTTTGCCAGGCTAACTGGTGGAAGGTGATATCTCAATATGGTTTTGATTTGAATTTCCCCAATGTCTACGGCTGATGAACACTTTTTTATGTATCTGTTAGCCGTGTGTATGTCTTCTTTGGAGAAGCATCTGTTCATGTCTTCTGCCCTTTTAAAAATTTTTTAAATTTATTTTTAAAATTTCTTTTCAGTGTACCAGAATTCATTGTTTATGTACCAAACCCAGTGTTCCATGCAATATGTGCCCTCCATAATACCCACCACCAGGCTCAGCCAACCTCCCACCTCCCACCCCTCCAAACCCCCAGATTGATTTTCAGAGTCCATAGTCTCTCCAATTTCCCTCAACTCCCTTCTCCTCTCCATATCCCCATGTCCTCCGTGTTATTTCTTATGCTCCACAAATAAGTGAAACCGTATGATAATTGACTCTCTTGGCTTGACTTATTTCACTCAGCATCATGTCTTCCAGTTTTGTCCATGTTGATACAAAAGCTGGGTACTCATCCTTTCCGATGGAGGCATAATACTCCATAGTGTATATGGACCATATCTTCCTTATCCATTTGTCCATTGAAGAGAACTTTGGTTATTTCCACAGTTTGGTGACTGTGGCCATTGATGCTCTGAACATTGGTGTACAAATGGTCCTTTTTTCACTACATCTGGATATTTGTGGTAAACACCCAGTAGTGCAATTGCAGGGTCATAGGGAAGCTCTATTTTTAATTTCTTAAGGAGTCTCCACACTGTTCTCCAAAGAACTCTCCAACTTGCATTCCCACCAGTGTAAGAGGGTTCCCCTTTCTCCACATCCTCTCCAACACATGTTGTTTCCTGTCTTGCTAATTTTGGCCACTCTAACTGATGTAATGTGATATCTCACTGTGGTTTTAATTTGAATCTCCCTGAATCTCCCTGATGGCTAGTGATGAACATTTTTTCATGTGTCTGAGAGCCATTTGTATGTTCATTGGAGAAGTGTCCGTTCATGTCTTCCACCCATTTTTTTAAAAATTTTAAATTTATTTTCAGTGTAACAGTATTCATTGTTTTTGCACCACACCCAGTGCTCCATGCAATCCGTGCCCTCCTAATACCTACCACCTGGTTCCCGCAACCTCCCAACCCCCCGCTCCTTCAAAACCCTCAGGTTGTTTTTCAGCCCATTTTTTGACTTGATTGTCTGTTTTGTGTGTGTTGAGTTTGAGGAGTTCTTTATAGAACCTGGATATCAGTCTTTTGTCTGTACTGTCATTTGCGAATATCTTCTCCCATTCCATGGGTTGCCTCTTTGTTTTGTTGACTGTTTCCTTTGTTGGGCAGAAGCTTTTGATCTTGATGAAAACCCAAAAATTCATTTTTGCTTTTCTTTCCTTTGCCTTTGGTGTTAATTTTTCCTTTTGTTTCCCTTTCCTTTGGAGACATGTCTTAAAAGAAATCTTATGTCATGTCTTAAAAGAAATTGCTGTGGCTGATGTCGAAGAGGTTATTGCCTATGTTCTCCCCTATTACATTGATGGATGGAAGGAAAAATCCTCAACTTCATAAAATCCATCTATGAAAAACCCACAATGAATATCATTCTCAATGGGGAAGACTTGAGATCCTTCCCATTGAGATCAGGAACACGACAAGGATGCCCACTCTTGCCACAATCGTTCAACATAGTATAGAAGTCCTAGCAACAGCAATCAGACAACAAAAAGAAATGAAAGGTATTTAAACTGACAAAGAAGAAGTCAAACTCTCTCTCTCCTCACAGATGACATGATACATTATCTGGAAAAACCAAAAGTCTCCACCCCAAGATTACGAGAACTCATATAACAATTCAGTAATGTGGCAGGATACAAAATCAATACACAGAAATCAGTTGCTTTCTTATACACTCACAATGAAATTCTAGAACGGGTAAGTAGAGAATCACTTCCATTTACAATAGCACCCAACACCATAAGATACCTTGGAAGAACCTAACCAAAGAGGTAAAAGATGTATATTCAAGAAACTACAGAACACTCATGAAAGAAATTGAAGACAACACAAAAAGATGGAAAAACATCCCATGCTCATGGATTGGAAGAGTAAACATTGTTAAAATGTCTATGCTGAACCATCCTTGCAACCGAGGGATGAATCCCACCTGGTAATGGCGGATAATCATTTTAATGGCTGTTGTATCCTATTAGCTAGGATCTTTTTGAGAACCTTAGCATCCATATTCATCAGTGATATTGGTCTGAAATTCTCCTTTTTGGTGGAATCTTTGCCTGGTTTGGGATCAGGGTAATTCTGGCTTCATAAAAAGAGACTGGAAGTTTTTCTTCTGCTTCAATGTTTTGAAAGAACTTCAAAAGAATAGGTGTTATTTCTTCTTTGCAAGTTTGCTAGAATTCCCCAGGGAATCAATCAATGTGAAGAACAATTCAATAAGAGAAGAAAGAAGAGCCACATTGTCCTCTCAACTGATGCAGAAAAAGCATTTGACAAAATCCAACATCTGTTCCTGATTAAAACACTTCAAAGTATAGGGATAGAGGGAACATTCCTGAACTTCATAAAATCTATCTATGAACAACCCACAGTAAATATCATCCTCAATGGGAAAAAGCTCACAGCCTTCCCGTTGAGACTAGGAACACGACAAGGATGCCCAATCTCACCATTCTTGTTCAATACAGTATTAGAAGTCCTAGCAACAGCAATCAGACAACAAAGAGAAATAAAAGGTATCGAATTGGCAATGAAGAAGTCAAACTCTCTCTCTTCGCAGATGACATGATATTTTATATGGAAAACCCAAAAGACTCCACCCCCAAACTACTAGAACTCATACAGCAATTCAGTAATGTGGCAGGATACAAAGTCAATGTACAGAAATCAGTGGCTTTCTTATACATGAACAATGAAAACACAGACAGGGAAATTAGAGAATTGATTCCATTCATTATAGCACCAAGAACCATAAGATACCTGGGAATAAACTTAACCAAAGAGGTAAAGGATCTGTGCTTGAGGAACTACAGAACACTCATGAAAGAAAACGAAGAAGACACAAAAAGATGGAGACCATTCCATGCTCTTGGATTGGAAGAATAAACATTGTGAAAATGTCTATACAGCCTACAGCAATCTATACTTTTAATGCCATTCCGATCAAAATTCCACCGGTATTTTTCAAAGAGCTGGAGCAAATAATCCTAAAATGTGTATGGAATCAGAAGAGACCCTAAATTGCTAAGGAAATGTTAAAAAAGAAAAAAGGCAAAACTGGCGGAATCACATTTCCTGATTTCAAGCTTTAGTACAAAGCTGTGATCACCAAGACAGCATGGTACTGGCATAAAAACAGACACATAGACCAATGGAACAGAGTAGAGAGCCCAGATATGGACCTTCAACTCTATGGTCAAATAATATTCAACAAAGCAGGAAAAAGTGTCTAGTGGAAAAAAGACAGTCTCCTCAATAAATGGTGCTGAGAAAATTGGACATCTATATGTAGAAAAATGAAACTTGACCATTCTCTTACACTGTACACAAAGATAAACCTCAATGTGAGACAGGAATCCATCAGAATCATAGAAGAGAGCATAGGCAGTAATCTCTTCGACATCAGCCACACCAACTTCTTTCAAGATATGTCTCCAAAGGCAAAGGAAACGAAAGTGAAAATGAACTTTGGGGAGGTCAAAAGCTTCTGCACAAAAAAGGAAACAGTCAACAAAACAAAGAGGCAACCCACGGAATGGGAGAAGATATTTGCAAATGACTGTACAGACAAAAGGTTGATATCCAGGATCTATAAAGAACTCCTCAAACTCAACACACACAAAACAGACAATCAAGTCAAAAAATGGGCAGAAGACATGAACAGACACTTCTCCAATGAAGACATACAAATGGCTATCAGACGCATGAAAAAATGTTCATCATCACTAGCCATCAGGGAGATTCAAATCAAAACCACATTGAGATACCAACTTACACCAGTTAGAATGGCCAAAATTAGCAAGACAGAAAACAACATGTGTTGGAGAGGATGTGGAGAAAGGGGAACCCTCTTACACTGTTGGTTGGAATGCAAGTTGGTGCAGCCACTTTGGAGAACAGTGTGGAGATTCCTTAAGAAATTAAAAATAGAGCTTCCCTATGACCCTGCAATTACACTACTGGGTATTTACCCCAAAGGTCCAGATGTAGTGAAAGAAGGGCCATCTGTACCCCAATGTTCCTAGTAGCAATGGCCATGGTTGCCAAACTGTGGAAAGAACCAAGATGCCCTTCAATGGATGAATGAATAAGGAAGATGTATATAGATGTATAAGGATACACTATGGAGTATTATGCCTCCATCAGAAAGGATGAATACCCAACTTTTGTATCAACATGGATGAGACTGGAAAAAATTATGCTGAGAGAAATAAGTCAAGCAGAGCGAGTCAAGTATCATATGGTTTCACTTATTTGTGGAGCATAAGAAATAACGCGGAGGAAATGGGGATCTGGAGAGGAGAAGAGAGTTGAGGAAAATTGTAGCGGGAAATGAACCATGAGAGACTATGGACTCTGAAAAACAACCTGAGGGTTTTGAAGGGGCAGGGGGTGGGAGGTTGGGGGAACCAGGTGGTGGGTATTGAGGAGGGCACGTATTGCATGGAACACTAGGTGTGGTACCTAAACAATGAATTCTAGTACACTGAAAAGTAATTTAAAAAATTAAAAATTAAAAAAAAGTCTATGGTGCCCAGAGCAATCTATACTTCCAACACCATCCCAATTAAAATACCACTGGCAGAAAAAAACAAAAACAAAAAAACAAAACAAAACAAACAAACAAAAAAAACATTGGCTTTTTTCTTTTATTATTATTTTTTTTTTAATTTCAGAATAACAGTATTCATTGTTTTTGCACCACACCCAGTGCTCCATGCAATACATGCCCTCCCTAATACCTACCACCTGGTTCGCCCAACCTCCCACCCCCCGCCCCTTCAAAACCCTCAGGTTGTTTCTCAGAGTCTGTAGTCTCTCATGGTTCACCTCCCCTTCCAATTTCCCTCAACTCCCTTCTCCTCTCCATCTCCCCATGTCCTCCATGTTATTTGTTATGCTCCACAAATAAGTGAAACCACTGGCTTTTTTCAAAAATGCTGGAACAAACAATCCTAAAATTTGTATGGAACCAGAAAATACCCCAAGTCACCAAGGAAATGTTGAAAAACAAAAATCTGGGGTCATCATGTTGCCTGATTTCAAGCTTTATTACAAAGCTGTGATCACCTACACAGAATGGTAATGGCACAAAAACAGACACACAGACCAATGAAACAGAGTAGAGAGCCCAGATAAGGACCCTCAAGTCTATGGTCAAGTAATCTCTGACAAAGCAGGAAGGAATAACCAATGGAAAAGAGACAGTCTCTTCAATAAATGTTGCTGGGAAAATTGTACACCTATATACAGAAGAACGAAACTCAACCGTTCTCTTACATGATACACAAAAATAAACTCAAAACAGATAAAAGTCCCATGATTTTTAAATAAGGATGATTAGATATTAATAGATGCAGCCCACCTGGATTTACTGACTTTCTCTGAAAGAACAGAGCATGGAAAACGAAGACACTAACTTCAAAGTGGACAAACCTGGCAAACACCACCTTAACCAGTTGATCAAAGTGGACTTCATCAGGGAAGCCTGTGGATGTCACATGTCCCTGAAATGGTGTTATGAGACAGACACTCCGCTGCTGTCTCCGGTATGCTTTCCCAAGTTCCACAACCCTGGGCTAAGCATGAGCAACCATCAGGCCGACCCAAACGGGGAGGCATTCTACAAATACCTGCCCAGGACTCCTCAACAGTACCCAGTCCATGAACACAGCAAGTCCGAGCAACTGTCACAGAGCTGGGGAGACTAAGTAAGGAGACATGAGGCTTAAATGTACCGTGATGTCTTGAGCTGGATTCTGGGATAGGAAAAGGTCTTAATGCAAAGCTGGCAAAGTACAAAGAAATTCTGGAGACCAGTTAATAGGGATGTATCTCTGTTGGTTTCCTACTTTTGACAAGTGCATATGATAACACAAGATGGTAACATTAGGGGAATGGAAGCTGAGTGAGAGATGTATGAGAGCTCTCTGCATGGTCTCTGATATTGGAGTTCTTTACATGGTCTCACCAACTTGTCTGTAATTCTACTATTCTAAAACAAAAGGTTTTTCTGAGAGAATACAGTCCAGGCCAGAGAGAACCTGGCTGTGGCCTGGACCCTGCCAGCAGGCAGTAAAACCTGCACCCTCTCAGGAAGCCAAGTGTGGAGCCATCTGGAAGCACACAGCTCACCTGGGGCTGAGCCCAGGCAAGCATCAGGCCCAGGAGACTTAACACTGCCCCTGATCACCCTTCCTCTCTGCTCCAAAAGAAGGGAGGATTCGGGGAGGGAAAACAGTCATTTACAAGGTTTACTGAGCTTTCCCCATGACACCCATGAAGCACTCCATGCCAACAAGAGATGCACTCATCTGCACTAAACCAATATTTGATTTAGAACAACACTTCATGCAAAAAGTCACCAGGAATATCAACCAGCAAATTACTAACTCTTTGGACAAGAGAAAATTCCTTGGTGCTCTGGGTAAAATGATGATCTGCCCATGACTAATGGCTTTAAGTAACAAATCCTCTGGATTCCTCTGGCAGACATCCTGTTTTCTACCAGCTTTGACAGAATCCAAATAAGATATGTGCCCCCACAGAGGCATCTGGGAACAGCTATAGGATAAATGATCCCATCAAGCCCTCCCCTGAGCACATTAGATGGGGGCACAGGGACAGAGATATAGAATGTCACTGAGGAAGGAGGAAATGGCCACTTCTCCTCCCTCACTGGCTGCTCCTTGGATGGTGAGAGGCTGAAGTCAGGACTCCCTAATTCACAGGTGGGAAAGGGAAATGTACAGGTGGATGGTCTGAGGTCACCCACACATTGATTTATTCCCCAGTGTGAGCTCTGCATCATGAAATGTCCTTGAATGCCAATCCTGTCACGGAAAGGCAGAACAGGGCAGGAAGGGATGCCGGAAGCCAGAAACAGAAGCCAACCTGGGCAAACAGGCAGTCCTCTCCAGCCTGTGTTTGTGGGAAGACTGCAGGAAGTGCTGTGAGCTCTCCCACATCCCAAGCACAGGCTGCCCAGCACAGAGCAGGCATTCAGTGATGTATCTGCTGAGCCCAGTGTGGCAGACCATGCCTTTGCTGGTCCCTGTGCTGCAGGTTTGATCTGAGGCACTTCACAAGGAGGCATAATCCAGCCCTTCCTCATGTCAGATCCACACAGCAGCCCACTCTCTGGTGCCACCCTGGCCCAAGATGAAAACCACATAAGAATCCTTCCTATTCCTATGACATAGGAGCAACCTTTCCTGGCTCCAAGAAATGATGGGAAAATCAACCAAACCTCCATTCATAGCAAAAAACTGGCTCTAAAGTAGAAACAAGTGGCAAAAGTGGGGGCAGGGATGATCACCCTAGGATAGTTTGCTGCTTTTTCTGAATTAGACTCTTGGTTTCAGAATGGGGTGGTCCCCATGAATGAGCTCATGTAACATGGCCAGACAGCATCTGCTCCTAGGAAGTGCTCAGCAAATCCCAGCTTCCTCCCTGGTTCGCTTCTGTAGTGACATGTAATGGTGACAGGGGAAGGATACCATCCAAGAGACCCAGGACACGCTGATATCTTCAGAGGCCCAGACACATCCCTGAGGGGAGAGGCGCCCTCCAGGTCTGCATGACACACATACCATTTGCAATAATGCCCTGCATTTCTGAGACCATCACACTCAGAAGCCTGTGTTTTCAATAGGATGAATTAGGGCCACAAAGTTAGTCACAGAAGCAACCTCAACTCAACAAACATCTCCCACAGGACAGGGACTTCTGTGAGGTCTCCATGGTAACAAAGGCCTTTTTTCACAATACTCCTGAGGCTGGCTGTCCCTGTAAGAAGCTTACATTTACCAACAGTGAGTCCAGGAGGGCCTGCAACTAAACCACTGATGAAGGCTCCTGCTCCCGTGACCAGGGCAATTTTCCCAGAGTGCTTCAGGGCTGCCTTCATTTTTGTCTCCTCAGAGATGGAGCACAGCAATGTCATGACATCTTCCACCAGGATAGACTCCCTGAAGGGACACAAAGGAAGCATTTCAAGGGAAAACTTTTAATGAGCCTGAAAAGATTTACACCCAAATTGTACTCATGTTAGTTTTAAGGACAGTCCTCATATAGAGAACAGGAGCCCTGCCATAAGTGGAACAGATAGTGCCTAGCGATGTGATAGGTTCCTTGTCACAGAGGAAGTCGGAGAGCCGCTAGTTAATAAGCACGCAGAACCCACAGAATGGACAAGACCTCTTCCTTGCCCTCTGCATAACTTCTGATTTAGGGCAGATTCCGGAGCAAGCCCAGCCATAAGCTGCAGCGGTTCATCACAAGTGAGGCAAGTGCCCTCTCTCTTGTCTGTGGTCTTCCTGCTGGCTCAGGCACCCCCAGTGCACAGAGCCTGGCAGAGGGCAGAACGTCCCAGCCTCGAGTCCTCTGTCATGTGACAGGGCAACAGAGCTCATGCCAAGCCAAGAAGGGGAAAGTACTGGGCTCTGTGACCACACTGGCCTGTGTGCACACATGCCTGCCCCATGACCCTTAGCAGAGCATCATATTCTTTACCAGTAAAAGGGAGATAATCTACCTACAAGCTGGATTCTGGAAATGTCTGAGTGGAACGGATGCAAAGTACCTGATATGACACTGGGACATGGCAGCCCTGAGATTTGATGGCTCTAAATGAATATTCTGTTACTGATATACACCACTGGGTATTCTATAAGCAACCATTCCTAAAGCCCATCCAGTTCACTGGATATCTGCTTTAATATCTGGGTGATATTAAAGCAGGGACAGGATGGCCCTAAGGATGACAAATAAAGTGAAACAACAAGATAATAAAATAAACCAAAGAATTCCAGAGGTTTTATATATGCTTGAATAGACAGAGAGATGGACCCTTGGAACAATGACCTTAGAACAATTCTCTGTAATCAGAAAACCATTGGCTACACTGGTGGGAAACTGGCAGGCAGAGAGGGCAGGGCCAGGGTGGGCTCTACCCCAGGGTCAGTGAGAATGGAGAGCCACAACACTAATGGGTCACCTGACAGGGTCCAGAAGTAAAATCCAAGTGATCAAGAGCAGATGCTTCCCCTTTTGGCTTCATCTGGAGCCAAGGCTGGAAGGGCATTTTCTTTTCATCACTCCTGTTTTCATGCATGGAGCCCCTTAAGGAACTTGACACAGTTTAGGGAAGACCCTGTTGCTTGAGAACTCTTAGTTCTCATTTTGACCCAAGGAAAATTCAGAACCAGCCACTCATGTAAAATCATCCTCTCAATCCTGGGGGAGAATTTTGAACTCCTAGAACAATTCTGTGGGTCTGCTGGTTCACCACAGTCCGGATTCAGAACTTCTCTGCCATCCCAAGTGAGATAAGAAGTGTCCTGTGCTCTGGCCCCTGCAATGTTCTAAATCAGTAATTCTCCACAAGTGCACGGGAATCACTGCTGACCTTGTTAAATACAACCAATATGCATGGGCTGAGATTCCATATTTGGAACAAGGCTTCAGCTGGTCTCTAAGGCCACTTTGGACAGCAAGACTCTAAGAGACCATGACACGGGCATCTGACATCAGCTGCTTAGTCCTTGAGTTCAGAAAGTGCAAACAAGCATCCACCAAAAGTGTCTGTTTGACCATGTGGGGTGTAGAGGCAATGGAGGGGCTGGCCCTACAGAAGTGCTCAAGGGACTGGAGGAGAACTCAGGAGTTCCTGCCCCCACTCTGGCTCCATGTGTCTTGGACCAGCCAACATACCTTTGGGCCTCCTGCCCCTTTCCTCACTACCAGAACCTCTTGCACATGGAGTCCAGGTGTCCTCCTCCACCCTGGAAGAGAGACCACATGGGCTTCATGACTGGCCCACGCATGAAGTTTACAATAATAAAATAACATTATAACATCAAAGGGACTTCATATGACAGAAGTCACTATGAAATGAAGAGATAGCAGTGTGACTTGATTTATCCAGTAGCCATAGTGCTGTAAATCTGTGCAAACAAAATGAGTTTTATTTCACATACTAATTTATTTCAAATATTGACAATTGAAGGAATTAATTTCATGGTAAAACCTTTCAAAAAGCTTACAATCCTCCTGTAAAACATCTAATTGTCATATAGTTTACATCTGGTTTATATCTAGCTTTTTAAAAAAGATGTTATTTATTTATTTGATAGAAGCACAAGTGGGCAGAGCAGCAGACAGAGGGCAAGGGAGAAGCAGGCTCTCCACCAAGCAGGGATCCCAATGCAGGGCTCAATCCTAGAACCCTGAGATCATGACCTGAGCTGAACACAGCGAATTAACTAACTGAGCCACCCAGGCGCCCCTATATCCAGCTTTCTATCTGTCAGTTTTACTGGGAAAAAGGGAGAGGAAGCTTGGTCTCAGGAAGGCCCCTCTGGGTACTGCAGTGAGCTTCCCATTTCCAGGCACATGAAGATGCCAAGCATGGTCTGCAAACCTGGCTTCCTGGCCAGGGCACTTTGCCCAGACACCGCTCCTTTATGGACCTGAACTCTGGAAACACTTTCTGCCCAGCAAGAAAATGCACAGAAAGGAGGAAGATACAGCTACTTCACACTGTGTGGTCCATCTAAAAACCTAGCTTCCCACCTGCTCTGAATGACTTCATATAAACTCACAGGGGCTAAAAAGGCATCATCCTGAAAATGCTACTCCTAACCTCCAACTGTATACCTGGCTCTTGTAAACCTTATTTCCCCACCTCTGTAGGCTCTGGTGCAAATGTCACTCATGGACCACAACAGCACTGTCAGATTAGCCCACAGACTTTTTTAAAAAATGGAATTAGTTGCCAGTATTCAAATACCAGACTTCACAGAAGACTGAAACTTGACCATTCTTTCATACCATACACAAAGGTAAACTATAAATGGATGAAAGACTTCAATTTGAGACAGGAATCCATCAAAATCCTAGTGGGGAACAGAAGCAATAACCTCTTTGACATCGACCACTGCAACTTCTTTCAAGACACGTTTCCAAAGGCAAAGGAAACACAAGCAAAAATGAACTTTGGGGCTTCATCAAGATCAAAAGCTTCTGCACAGCAAGGGAAACAGTCAACAAAACAAAAGGCAACCCATGGAATGGAAGAAGATTTTTGCAAATGACACTACAGACCAAAAGGGATGATATCCAAGTTCATAAAGATCTTCTCAAACTCAACACCCAAAAAACAAATAATCCAGTCAAGAAATGAGCAGAAGACATGAACAGACACTTCTCCAAAGAACGTATTGCATGGAACACTGGGTGTGGTACATAAGCAATGAATTTTAGTACACTGAAAAGGAATTTTAAAATAATAATAATAATAATAATAATAATAACAACAGACATACAAATGCCAATAGACACATGAAAAAAAATGTTCAACATCATTAGCCATCAAGGAAATTCACATCAAAACCACATTGAGATATGACCTTAAACCAGTTAGAATGGCAAAAATTAACAAGGCAGGATACAACAAATGTCAGAGAGCATGTGGATAAAGGGGAACCCTCTTACACTGTTGGTGGGAATGCAAGTTGGTACAGCCACTCTGCAAAACAGTATGGATGGCTCAAAAACTTGAAAATAGAGCTACCTTATGATCTAGCAATTGCACTACTGGGCATTTACCCCAAAGATACAGATGTAGTGAAAAGAATGGGCACCTGCACCCCAATGTTTATAGCAGTGATGTCCACGGTAGCCAAATTGTGGAAGGATCCAAATGCCCTTCAACAGAGGAATTGATAAAGAAGATGTGGTCTGTATATGCAATGGAATATTACTCAGCCAGAAGACAGGTTGAATATGCAGCATTTGCAGTGACATGGATGGAACTGGAGGTGATCATGCTAAGTCAAATAAATGAAGCATTCAGTTATCATATGGTTTCACTTATATGTGGAACATAAGGAATAACATGTAGGACATTAGGAGAAGGAAGGGGAAAATGATTGGAGGGGGGGATAAGAGGGAGAAATGAACCATGAGAGACTATGGACCCAGAACAAACTGAGACTTTCAGAGAGGAGTTGGTGGGGGATGGTTTAGCCCAGTGATAGATATTAAGGAGGGCACATATTATAATAAGCACTGGGTGTTATATCCAATCAATGAATCATGGAACACTACATTAAAAACAAATGTTGTTCTATATGGTGACCAAGATAACACAATAAAATAAGTAAAAACCAGATTTCACGTACATCTGATTTCTGATTTCTCTTGAATAATCAAAAGAGCAAGTCCCTTGGACCACTTTCTGTAGCCACACAGGCTAAAGCTAAGCAGGTCCTGCCTTCTTTCTCCCATAGACCCTGGCAGGGTGACCTTACCCATCTACAGGCCCATAAATAGTTCAACTACAGCCTAAAGTACTTTAGGCTACAGACTAGGAAACTTTAGCCCACAGACTAAGGTCCCCTGCTTCCTCTTTTAAAGACTAAAGAAGCTACCAGTCCCCACCAAATGAATTATCTGATCCAAGATCCATTCCTGATCATCCAGTTGCCAGGGTTCTGACCCCAGCTTGGCTGCTTCTGCTTACTTATGATGTCAGCCTCTCTGTGCCTCAGTGTCTTCATATGGCAAATGAATACCCAAGGAATGTGGGGCTGCCTCCATAGCCTGCAGGCCTCCCAGCACTACACCCTGGACACCAGGTCTCACAGCCCCTCACACCTGGCCTGTGGTGTAGGGGAGATTCAGGCCCATGCTTCTCAGTCCCCTGCCTACCTCATGTCTCCTGGTCCCTTGGCTGCCCCCAAGCACAGGCCCCACCTCCTTTCCCCTCCCTACTGGCTTTCCCACAGAGGGGAAGCCTTCTGGTCTCCACTCACCATGGCCACACTGCACAGAGCATAGCCACTGCGGCTGCAGTGACCATAGTCACTGCCACTGCCACAGCCATTTGGCTGTGCTGCACTGGCTTCAGCTGCTTTTCCGTGGCTTGCTTATGTTCCTGAGCTGAAGGACTCCAGGGGAGCTTCTTCTTCTCCAAGTCGGAGTGTAGACCTGGCTCTGGAACCTGGGCTAGGCACTGTGCCCCCAGACTGCACTCCTTTTTGTCTGTCACCAGTCCTCTACCTCAGTTGGCACACATTTGGGATGGGCTTCCCTTGCACATTCTTCAAGCCTGTAGAGGTCTCTCCCTTTGGCCTTTGATTCAGGATCTCTGACTCTTAGGTCTGTGGAAGCTCCTTCCCATTGATCGGGGCAAGAGAGTACTGCAATCTGGGAAAGCCCGAGGTGCCAAGTTAAGGTTTGCTGAATGTATGGGCCAAAGTCCAACATAACCTGGCCAATAGTGCCAACACCAGGTGCCTTTGGGTCTAGAGTTTGAAAAGCTATGTGCGGATTTACTCCCAGGATTTCAAGGGAAGGGAGAATCCAGCTTCCGGGATAAAGCTGAGATTGGGGAACCTCCTGGGAGGGGGCAGAGGTGGAGTAGGGGATAGAGGTGGAGTCGGGGGCAGTGCAGGGGAATAGGTTAGAGGGAGTATGGAGAAGATAACCCCCTCTGCCACCACACACACACACACACACACACACACACACAAGGGCTGATCTTGAACAATCTCATATCTGAAAAGGGCTTTGAGGGCTTTCCATGGACTAGCCCACTTAATCCTGATAGCCATCATCCCACCTAGGCATGGTTGCCACTGCCATATTACAGAAAGGAGAATTGAGGTGCAGAGAGGTTATTCTGCCCAAAGCTACCCAGGTAGGGAATGTCAGGGTCCAAACTCTAACCTGAGTCCACCTGACTCAAAGCCTTTGCTGTAATCAGCACTCTGCCTGGCTTTCCAGAATGCTGTGCACACCCAGAGGATGGGCCTCTTTCACACTGCCAAAGTCATTTTGTTTCTTTTTCTTCTTTTTCCTCTTTTGAATGGGAGTATGTGTGAATACACACACACACGTATATACCATATGTACACATGTATACACACATGTACATACCATGTATATACACATATAAATATACACACATATACACATAATATACATATACTATAGTATATACATGTCCCAATATAGTGTTTTTTTAAAGACATATATTTGTTGACTTACAAAAAGCTGTATTTAATGTATGCAACTCAAGGAGTTTGAGGATAAGTATATACCTGTGAGACCATCATCACAATCTATAGCATAAAATTATCTATCACTCCAGAAGTTTTTTTTTTTAATCACCATTTTGATTATCATCAGCTGTGTATGTGTGTGTGTGTATGTGGTAAGAACACTTAACGTAAGAGTTACCCCCTTTAGTATACATTTAATATAAAATACAATATTATTTATTATAGGCAGCATGCTATGTAGATTTCCAGCCTTTATTTATCTTGCAGAACTGAAACTTTGCACTCTTTAACTATCGTCATTTTGTTACTTCCATTTCCTTTCTGTCCTCATTGTGAGAAAGGGGCTCAAGCATTAAACTGGGTTCCCTGGGCATGGTGAATCACTCCACCCATTTCTGAATAGGAGATTTTGCTTGGGTTTGGGTGACAACCATCTCCAGGCTCAGAGGAGATTCTTCCATTTCTTTGTTGGTAGCTACCTCCAGAGGCTCCTTAAAGAATTGGGCTGTTGACTCCCCCAGAGGTGGGAAGGGGAGCACTGGTAGGCAGGAAGGATGCTGGAAATGGAAAAGCTGAGGCTTCCAGAGAAGGTGAGCTGTAAGAAGTCTAGGAAACCTTACACCTGTCAGCAACCTAGGACCTTCATTCTGATATAAATGAAGTAATAAAATGGTTGCACACATGGAAGCCCATCAATGTAATGCATGATACCACAGTCTCCTAGTGACAGCCAGGCCTTCTGCAGAACAGGTCTTGTGAATGACAGGTGCACAATGGAGTCCCCATCACGGTGACTATGCACTGGTCCACTATCTAAACAGTGCTCTCATGATGCTTACTCCCTGAGGTTTGGGTATGCAACCTCAGGAAGGTCATTAAACTTTCTCTATACCACAGTTTGTTCTTTTGGACGGATGAATGCATTGATGGGTGGACAGGTGGATGGATGGATGGATGGATGGATAGATTGATGGTTAGATGGATGAATGGACGAAAAGATGAGTGGGTGGATGGATAGATAGATGGGTAGACAGATGGATGAGTGGATCAATAGAAGGATGGATGGACAGATGGATGGATGGATAGATGGATGATGGATCTGTGGATGCAAAGATGGATGGTTGAAAATATGGATGGGTACCCACCACCAGGTTCTAGGGAGGGCACGGATTGCATGGAGCACTGGGTGTGGTGAAAAAACAATGAACACTGTTATGCTGAAAAGAAATAAATCATTTAAAAAAAAGAAAATATGGATGGGTGGGTGGATGGATGCATGGTTTTAGGGTGGATGTATGGATGGATAGGTAGATACATGGATGGATGGATGGATGGATAGATGGTTGAGAGGATGGACAGATGGATGAATGAACAGGTGAGTAGATGGATGGATGGCTGTGTAGATGGTTGGATGGATACATGGATGGAACAATGAATGAATAGATTGATTGATGGATGGATGGATGCATGCATGGATGCATGGATGGATGGATTGGTGGATGGGTGGATGGATGGATGTGTGGATGAAAGGATAGATGAATAGATGTGGGATGGATAGATATATGGCTAGAACAATGGATGGAAGGAAAGATGGATGGATGGATAGATGAATGGATAATGGATGGATGGATGCATGCATGAATGGTAAGAGCTCATTCACACACATATATAGCCAAAAGTAAGAGCTTTGGAGTTGGACAGCCCTAGATTAGAATAACCATTTTGCCACTTTCTAGAGGGTGGCTTGGGAAAGTCCTATAAACTCTCTGAGCCTCCATTTTCCCATGTGAAGAAGGAACTACCTTCACTGGGATGTTGCCAGGCTCAAGTGAACTATCTGCCAAATATTTAGCACATGGCCCAGTATATAGAAAAGGCCCAACAACTTCTCACTGGTATTACTATTGTTAACTTAGAGCTGTCCAAATCTTAAGATGATCCTGCTCAAACACCAATTTTAAGGGGCCCCAAACTTGACTTGTAAGTAAGAGGTCACACTTATGTGATCGGTAAGGCCATAAGATCTGTTTAGAATTCCCCTGAAGATGGATGGATTTTTTTTTTTAAGATTTTATTTATTTACCTGACAGACAGAGATCACAAGTAGGCAGAGAGGCAGGCACAGAGACAGGGGGAAGCAGAGTCCCCGCTGAGCAGAGAGCCCAATGTGGGGCTCAATCCCAGGACCCTGGAATCATGACCTGAGCCAAAGGCAGAGGTTTAACCCACTGAACCACCCAAGCACCCCTGAAGATGGAGGGATTTAAAAAGTCTTTTTTCCTTGGTACTGTGCTCTGTGGTACCAGGGTGGAGAATGGGGATGAAAAATGTGGCTTTAGTTGGGAAATTCACTGTATTTTTCGTGTTAGAATAATAAAAAAAAAAAAAAAAAAACATAAATTAAAGCAATGGAGAAGATTGTTTAGCAATATGGGTGTGCCCAAAGATTGTTCAGCAAACACTAACAATATGAGTGTGGACTGTAAATATATTAGCAATAAATAGAATTCAAGGTAAAATCCTTCTTAAAGGCTAATTTCGAATTTCCCTGAGAACTCAAAATGAGACAGTCTTTTAAGAAGGATTTTAAATCCTTCTTAAAAGACTGACTTTGGGGGAGGCATAATGGTGGAGAAATAGGAGACCTTGTTTTAACCAATTCCATAAAGTTAGTTAAATATCTACCAAAACACTCTGAACACCCATGAAATCAGCCTGAGAGGTAAGATTATACACTTCTGGATCTCTATGAGGGCAGAAGACATCAGTGGAGAGGTAAATCAGAGTGGGAATGCTCAGACTGATATTGGAGGATAAACAGAAGTGGGAGGGAGCCACCAGAGGTCACCCACTGGAAAGTAATACCCCAATACGAAAGTGCCATGTGATTGAGGACCAGCATTAACTTGAAGTCTGGTTAAAAGAACTTAGAAAGAGCAAAAGATCTTAAGGGGCAACTGGTGGAATCAGGTGGTCACAGGCACAGGCCTAAGCCCACATTCCCAGGATGATCACTGCTGGAGAGCACCATGCCAAAGAGAGTCTGGCAGAGCCTACAGTCCGTGGTCCCTGAGCCCATGGCTTTCTGCTGCTTGCACCACCACTCAGGCTGGGCGCACTCCTGCCCGAGCCCGAGAGAGACTGGTGTGAGCACCAGCTGGTGGTCTCTAGGACCACAGCCTTCTGAAACTGGCCATGGCATCTGTGCACTCCCAGCCCACACCTGAGAGAACCCAGCGTGGTCTCCAGTCAGTATGCCTCAGCTTGCAGCCTTCTGCGACCTGCACAACCATGGGGTTTGAGTGTACCCAACATGGTTCTGGACTCCAGACAGCAGTCCTGGAAAAGGCAGCCACCAGAAGCGGGATCCCTGGACCAATATCACTTGTGGTTTTAGTGGCATGGGAGTGCAGAGGCAAGCTGGGGCCTCAGGTGAACACTGGGACAGTGGCTCGGAGTGCACTCCACCTGTGGGAGGTTGTGCTGTTCAGCAGAGTTTGCAGAGGGGGAGTCTGTGTTTTCTGGAGCACCCAGAGGGGAACAGTCTGAGGCTTCTCTCTGAGGAGGAGGTCTGGGTGCAGACAGATCCTTTCTTTGCTCTAACCCTCTGAAAACGCTCTGGTTTCCAGAGGGCCCAGCCCCTTGATAGTGGGCAGGACAATTCAACCCAAGCAAGACTGACAACAGTGCAGCAGGCCCCTCCCCCAGAAGACAAGCCAAAAGAAGAAGAGGACAACCACCACAGGGTCCCCATAGACTGTAAAACCCCAACATCAGGGGAATACAATATATTAAGCTCCCGGGATTTCCCCGAAACCTGTATATTTCATAGATACAACTTTTCTTTCTTTCTTTCTTTCTTCCTTCCTTCCTTCCTTCCTTCCTTCCTTCCTTCTTTCCTTCCTTCCTTTTTAAAAAATTCATTCTCATGATTATTGTACTTTAAAATTTTTATAACCTACTTACAATTACAACTAGAGGTTTAATACAACATATTCCATTACTTTTTAACTTGAACTTTTTTCATACATATACCTGTTTCCTTTTCTTTTTCCTTTCTTTTTTTTTAATATTCATATAGATACAAGCTTCAAGGTAATCATTTTTCCATATTCAATACTACCCCTATATATAAACCAGTTTTAATTTCCCTGTATCTCTGGAAAGTAGAGTCCTTTAAAAAGATAACAAGATACACCCAGGAAGAACCGAAATAACCTTCCTTACCCACATCGAGGATTTATAGCCACTCTCCCACCTTATTATTCAGTCAGAGTTTCTGTGTATTTGTTTGTGTTCTGGTATTATATAAATCTTATTCTTAGGGTTCATTTTGGTTGGGTTCTTCTTTTGTTTTCTTGTCATTTACTTTTGTTGGTCTTTTTGTTTGTTTTTGTTTATATACCGTATAAAGCTTACTTTGGGGGCTGATTTTGGCTGGGTGTTCTCTCTTTTTTTTCTCTTTGTCTCTATCTTTTTTTTCCTTTTTCTTTCTTTTTGGTGGTGACTTCCAATTGCTCTGAAACTTTCCAGGGCGCACCTTACCTGGATTGTGGTTGATATATTCAGCTATACATCCCCTCAACCACATCTCACTAAATTAACTAGGAAGAGGAACCCCCAACAGAGGAAAAATTTAGAGACTGTGACCTCTGCCACAGAACTACTGGATATGTACCTAAACAGTATGTCAGAAAGGGAATTCAGGGTAACAATTATCCAGGAAATGGCTAGGTTGGGGAAAACCATAATGACAACATAGAATCTCTAAGGGAGGAAGTGAGAGCTGATCTGGCAGAAGTTAAAAATGCTATCAGTGAGATCCAATCTAATATAAACACTCTAACAGCTAGGATAACTGGGACAAAGATATAATTAGTGATCTACAAGACAAACTGATAGAAAGAAAGGATGAGGAAGAGGTCTGGAACAAATAGCTTTGAAGCCATGAAAACAGAATTAGGGAAATAAGTGACACCATGAAACATTGCAGTGTCAGAATTATTGGGATACCTGAGGGGGTGGGGAAAGAGAGAAGACTAGAAGATATAATTGAACAAATTCTGAATGAAGCTTTTGATCTTGATGAAATCCCAAAAGTTCATTTTCGCTTTTGTTTCCATCGCCTTTGGAGACATATCTTGAAAGAAGTTGCTGTGGCTGATATCAAAGAGGTTACTGCCTATGTTCTCCTCGAGGATTCTGATGGATTCCTGTCTCACATTGAGGTCTTTTATCCATTTCGAGTTTGTCTTTGTGTATGGTGTAAGAGAATGGTCGAATTTCATTTTTCTACATATAGCTGTCCAGTTTTCCCAGCACCATTTATTGAAGAGACTGTCTTTTTTCCACTGGATATTTTTTCCTGTTTTGTCGAAGATTATTTGACCATAGAGTTGAGGGTCCATATCTGGCCTCTCTACTCTGTTCCACTGGTCTATGTGTCTGTTTTTATGCCAGTACCATGCTGTCTTGGTGATCACAGCTTTGTAGTAAAGCTTGAAATCAGGTAACGTGATGCCGCCAGTTTTATTTTTGTTTTTCAACATTTCCTTAGCAATTTGGGGTCTCTTCTGATTCCATAAAAATTTTAGGATTATTTGCTCCAGCTCTTTGAAAAATACCGGTGGAATTTTGATCGGAATGGCATTAAAAGTATAGATTGCTCTAAGCAGTATAGACATTTTCACAATGTTTATTCTTCTGATCCAAGAGCATGGAATGGTCTTCCATCTTTTTGTGTCTTCTTCAATTTCTTTCATGAGTGTTCTGTAGTTCCTCAAGTACAGATCCTTAACCTCTTTGGTTCTTGGTGCTATAGTAAATGGAATTGATTCTCTAATTTGCCTTTCTGTATTTTCATTGTTAGTGTATAAGAAAGCCACTGATTTCTGTACATTGACTTTGTATCCTGCCACGTTACTGAATTGCTGTATGAGTTCTAGAAGTTTGGGGGTGGAGTCTTTTGGGTTTTCCATATAAAGTATCATGTTGTCTGCGAAGAGAGAGAGTTTGACTTCACGGAATGGGAGAAGATATTTGCAAATGACAGTACAGACAAAAGGTGGATATCCAGGATCTATAAAGAACTCCTCAAACTCAACACACACAAAACAGACAATCATATTAAAAAATGGGCAGAAGATATGAACATACACTTCTCCAATGAATACATACAAATGGCTATCAGACACATGAAAAAATGTTCATCGTCACTAGCCATCAGGGAGGTTCAAATTAAAACCACATTGAGATACCACCTTACACCAGTTAGAATGGCCAAAATTAGCAAGATAGGAAAAAACATGTGTTGGAGAGAATGTGGAGAAAGGGGAACCCTCTTACACTGTTGGTGGGAATGCAAGTTGGTGCAGCCATTTTGGAGAACAGTGTGGAGATTCCTCAAGAAATTAAAAATAGAGCTTCCCTATGACCCTGCGATTGCACTACTGGGTATTTACCCCAAGGATACAGATGTAGTGAAAAGAAGGGCCATCTGTACCCCAATGTTTATAGCAGCAATGGCCATGGTCATGCCATGGCCAGCCCTTTTTGTCCTGACAGGTTTCTGTGGATAGGTCTGATGTTATTCTGATGTCCTCTGTAGTAAGAAAACCCTCCCCCTTGCTACTCACAGGATACCTTCCTGGGCTCTAAGATTTGCTACTTTCACTATTATATGTTGGGATGTTGATCCGTTTTTATTGATTTTGGGAGGGGTCTGCTCTGCTTCTTGGAAGGGAATGCTTGCTTCATTCCCCAGATTAAGTAAATTCTCAGCCATTATTTTCTCAAACACACCTTCTAGCCCTCTCTCTCTCTCTCTCTCTCTCTCTCTCTCCATCCTCTCTTTGATCCTGATGATTCTGTTATTGGTCCTTTTCAATGTACCATTAAATTCTCAAAACATCTCTTTGTGGGCTATTAGTTGTTTTTCCCTCTTTTCTTCAATTTCCTTCCTTTCCATCAGCCTGTTTTCTAGATAACTTATTCCTCTTCTGCCTCATTGACCCTAGCTGTTAGAGCATCCAATATAAACTGCATCTCATTCATAGCATTTTTAAGTTAGGCCTGATAGGATCACATTTCTGCCTTTAGAGGTTCTGTATTGTCATGATCCTTTTCCAAGCCTCACTATAAACATTATATTTGCTGTCTTCAATTCTGTCTCTGGATCTTCCTTATATCCATATCCATTAGCTCTGTTGTAAAGGATTTATTTCTGGTTCTTTTCTGTGTTGTGAGTTCCTTCTCCTAGTCATTTTGTCCAGCAAAAGATGGGTGAGTGAATCAACAGAGTCTAAAATATCAACCACGACCCAAGCAAAATGCACCCTAGAAAAAAATCCAAAGTGGCTGTAAGCTACCACAGATACACAAACAAAGACAAGATGATCCAAAACAATAAAAAACAGGGTGGGAGAGAGACTACGACCTCTCAGGGTAAACAAAGTAGGGTGATACACCTGTTCCTGATTCATATTTGGTCTCTGTGCCAGAAGACACTATATCTCAAAATTGCAAGGAAATATATATATATTAAATAGAGTGAAAAAGGGACTAGAATGGAGCATAAATCTATAAAATGTAGATGTGAAAAAATAAGATAAGAAAATTAAAAACATAAGCAAATTAAAAACATAAGTTGGAGAATAAGAATCTATTTGAAATGGGAAAAAAAAGTTGAAAAAAAGAAATGTAAAATTTAGCCTGAAGGGTAATCAAGGCATGAGGAAAAACCTGGATCTCAATATATTGTTTTCCACTAGTGTTGGACTTTTACAGTCTCCTAGATTCCATAAGCTTGTCATTCACCTGTTCTTCCAGTGTGTCTTCTTGGGGAAGGGCCTGCTGCTTAGTTTTTCAGGTGTCTTTGCCTGTGTGGAGTTGCCCCATCCCTGGCCAAGGGATGGGCTTAAAGTGAGCTCGTTGTCAGTTTGGCTTTTGTTCCCTGGTGACTTTTTCTGTTTCTTCAGGTGGTCAGAGCAAATATGGCCACTCTGGGATCTCTAGTCTAGAGCCACAATACCATGGCCCCTTCTCCTCAATAAACCCTCCAGATCAAACCGTCTCCACCTCTGCATGCACTAAACTCCACTGACTCACGCAGTTCACCCCCACTGCAACTTCACCAGAGGTGGTCCTCAGGACCCAAGAGTGTCACTGTGCTGCATGTCTTCACAGCTGACAGTAGTTGTGGCGTTGCAAGCACACTCCACTCTGCTTTTCCCAGGTCATGGCTAGCTGCCATCCTGCAGTCCTTTCTGGGGCCACTGTTGGCCCAAGAGCTGTTATCCAGTTGTGGGCATAAATGTGTCTTCCCACCAGGGCATGGTAAAGTGTCCACACGTTCCAGAACTTTTCAGGGTCTCAGGCAAAGAGCTATATCCCTACCAGCCCTGCTCGTGGTTTGTGGTGACGGGAGCTGAGAGTCCCTTCTGGGCTCATTGAACATAACCAGTTTCCCCACTCCACTTCTTGGCACTCTATGATTTCATGCTCCTCCATTCTTTCTGGGTCTCCTGGGATCCTGAGACCACAAAGACCCACCTATAATTCTACCCTATTCATCTCCTGCACCCTCCTCAGAAAGGGATGTAGATATCCAGCTAATTTGAGGAACAAGATGAAATGAGGTCCCTTACTCGATCACCACCTTGTCCCTCCCCTGTCTTTTTTTTTTTAATCTAATACATTAAACTTTTGAAACACACCCTCCAGTGTAGAACAAATGTGGGAAATGCTCTATGTTCTAGGGGAATCCAGTACTCATTTTTATTTTTCAAATTACACTAAATGTCATTCTGCTAGTTTACAGTGTCATCCGTTCTGGTAAATGTAGACATAACCACTATCACAATCAGAATCCAAAAGCACTTCCAAAGTGTCCAAAGTTACCCTCATATTGGTCCTTTGCAGTCAGTCCACACCTAACCGGAAACAATACTGGTCTGGTCTTCATCTTTATAGTTTTGCCTTTCAGGATGTCCTATAGAAACATGGAAGATGGAACTTCCGAGTCTTTGATTCTTCTTCTAGCACAACCCATTTGTGATCCAGCCATGTTGCTGGGTCTGTAAAAGTTTGTGCCTTAGGAGGACTGAGATCCTTTTCATTCCCCTGTATGAACATACCATAATTTGTTCATCCACTCACCACCTGAAGGCCATTTGGGCCATTTCCAATTTTTTGTTTTTTATGAATAAAACTGTTATATGCTTTTGTTAACGGGTTTGGTGTGAATGAAAGTCTTCATTTCTCCTGAGTAAGCATGAGTGAGATGGCTGGGCCATATGGTGAGTGTATGTTTAAGTTCTCCAGATATTGTCAAACTATCTCTCAAATGGTTTGCAATCCTAGTAGCAAAGTATGAAAGTGTTAGCCGATCCACATCCTCATTGGCACCTGGTATTGTCATTTTTTTTTTTGTTTTATCTTATTTTTTAAGATTTTTTTTTATTTAGTTATTTGACAGAAAGAGAGAAAGAGAGAGAGAGAGAGAACAAACAAGCAGGGGGAGCAGCAGAGGGAGAAGGAGAAGCAGAGTCTCCGTGGACAAGGATGGACAAGGGAGTCTGACATGGGGGTTAGTCCCAGGACTCTGGGATCACGACCTGAGCAGAAGGCAGATGTCCAACCGACTGAGCCACCAGGTGCCCTTGGTGTGGTCTTTTTTTTTTTTTTTTTCAGTGTAACAGTATTCATTATTTTTTTCACCACATCCAGTGCTCCATGCAATCTGTGCCCTCCCTAATACCCACCACCTAGTTCCCCCAACCTCCCACCCCCGCCCCTTTAAACCCCTCAGTTTGCTTTTCAGAATCCATAGTCTCTCATGGTTCACCTCCCCTTCCAATTTCCCTCAACTCCCTTCTCTCCATCTACCCTTGTCCTCCATATTATTTGTTAGGTTCCACAAATAAGTGAAACCATATGATAATTGACTCTCTCTGCTTGACTTATTTCACTCAGCATAATCTCTTCCAGTCCCATCCATGTTGCTACAAAAGTTGGATATTCATCCTTTCTGATGGAGGCATAATACTCCATAGTGTATATGGACCACATCTTCCTTATCTATTCATCCGTTGAAGGGCATCTTGGTTCTTTCCACAGTTTGGCGACCGTGGCCATTGCTGCTATAAACATTGGGGTACAGATGGCCCTTCTTTTCACTACATCTGTATTCTTGGGGTAAATACACAGTAGTGCGATTGCAGGGTCATAGGGAAGCTCTATTTTTAATTTCTTAAGGAATCTCCACACTGTTCTCCAAAGGGGCTGCACCAACTTGCATTCCCACCAACAGTGTAAGAGGGTTCCCATTTCTCCACATCCTCTCCAACACACGTTGTTTCCTGTCTTGCTAATTTTGGCCATTCTAAGTGGTGTAAGGTGGTATCTCAATGTGGTTTTAATTTGAACCTCCCTGATGGCTGGTGATGATGAACATTTTTTCATGTGTCTGATAGCAGTATACAAAGTCAATGTACAGAAATCAGTAGCTTTCTTATACTCTAACAATGAAAACACAGAAAGGGAAATTAGAGAATCGATTCCATTTAATATAGCACTAAGAACCATAAGATACCTCGGAATAAACCTAACCAAAGAGGTTAAGGATCTGTACTCGAGGAACTACACAACACTCATAAAAGAAATTGAAGAAGACACAAAAAGTTGGAAGACCATTCCATGCTCTTGGATCGGAAGAATAAACATTGTGAAAATGTCTATACTGCCTAGAGCAATCTATACTTTTAATGCCATTCCGATCAAAATTCCACTGGTATTTTTCACAGATCTGGAGAAAATAATGCTAAAATTTGTATGGAATCAGAAGAGACACCAAATTGCTAAGGAAATGTTGAAAAACAAAAATAAAACTGGTGGCATCATGTTACCTGATTTCAAGCTTTACTACAAAGCTGTGATCACCAAGACAGCATGGTACTGGCATAAAAACAGACACATAGACCAGTGGAACAGAGTAGAGAGGCCAGATATGGACCCTCAACTCTATGGTCAAATAATCTTCAACAAAACAGGAAAAAATATCCAGTCGAAAAAAGACAGTCTCTTCAATAAATGGTGCTGGGAAAACTGGACAGGTATATGTAGAAAAATGAAATTCGACCATTCTCTTACACCGTACACAAAGATAAACTCGAAATGGATAAAAGACCTCAACGTGAGACAGGAATCCATCAGAATCCTCGAGGAGAACATAGGCAGTAACCTCTTTGATATCAGCCACAGCAACTTCTTTCAAGATATGTCTCCAAAGGCGATGGAAACAAAAGCGAAAATGAACTTTTGGGATTTCATCAAGATCAAAAGCTTCTGCACAGTGAAGGAAACAGTCAACAAAACAAAGAGGCAACCCACGGAATAGGAGAAGATATTTGTAAAGGACAGTACAGACAAAAGGTTGATATCCAGGATCTATAAAGAACTCCTCAAACTCAACACACACAAAACAGACAATCATATTAAAAAATGGGCAGAAGATATGAGCAGACACTTCTCCAAGGAAGACATACAAATGGCTATCAGACACATGAAAAAATGTTCATCATCACTAGCCTTGGTATGGTTTTATAGCCATTTAACTCAATGCGTAGTGGCATCTTGTTATGGTTTTAATTTGCATTTCCCTAATGTCTAATGATATATTTTCTTAATTTTTATTTATTTTTTGAATTTCTTCTCAGTGTTCCAGAATTCATTGTTTATGCACCACACCCAGGGCTCCATGCAATACGTGCCCTCCATAATACTCACTACCAGGCTCACTCAACCTCCCACTCCCTGCCCCTCCAAAACCCTCAGATTGTTTTTCAGAGTCCACAGTCTCTCATGGTTCCTCTCCACCTCCAATTTCCCCCAAATTCCTTCTTCTCTCCATCTCCCCATGTCCTCCATGTTATTTCTTATGTTCCACAAATAAGCAAAACCATATGATAATTGACTCTCTCTGCTTGACTTATTTCACTCAGCATAATCTCTTCCAGTCTTGTCCATGTTGATACAAAAGTTGGGTATTCGTCCTTTCTGATGGAGGCATAATACTCCATAGTACATATGGACCACATCTTCCTTATCCATTCATTCATTGAAGGGCATCTTGATTCTTTCCACAGTTTGGCAACTGTGGCCATTGCTGATATGAACGTTGGGAGTACAGACGACCCTTCTTTTCACTACATCTGTATCTTTGTGGTAAATACCCAGTAGTGCAATTGCAGGGTCATAGGGAAGCTCTATTTTTAATTTCTTAAGGAGTCTCCACGCTGTTCTCTAAAGTGGCTGCATCAACTTGCATTCCCACCAACAGTGTAAGAGGGTTCCCCTTTCTCCACATCCTCTCCAACACACGTTGTTTCCTGTCTTGTTAATTTTGGCCATTCTGACTGGTGTAAGGTGGTATCTCAATGTGGTTTTGATTTGAATCTCCCTGATGGCTAGTGATGATGAACATTTTACCATGTGTCTGTTAGCTATTTCTTTGTCTTCTTTGGAGAAGTGTCTGTTCATGTCTTCTGCCCATTTTTTTGACATGATTATCTGTTTTGTGTGTGTTGAGTTTGAGTTCTTTATAGGTCCTTTGTCTGTATTGTCATTTGCGAATATCTTCTCCCATTCCGTGGGTTGCCTCTTTGTTTTGTTGACTGTTCCTTTGCTGTGCAGAAGCTTTTGACCTTGATGAAGTCCCAAAAATTCATTTTCACTTTTGTTTCCCTTGCCTTTGGAGACATATCTTGAAAGAAGCTGCTGTGCCAGTGTAAAAGAGGTTACTGCCTATATTCTCCTCTAGAATTCTGATGGATTCCTGCCTCACATTGAGGTCTTTTATGCATTTCGAGTTTATCTTTTTGTACGGTGTAAGAGAACGGCCGAGTTTCATTCTTCTACATATAGCTGTCCAATTTTCCCAGCACAATTTATTGAAGAGACTGTTTTCTGCTGTATATTTTTTCTTGCTTTGATGCTTTGTCTAATGATATTGATCATTTTGTACATGTTTATATGTCATCAATGTATTTCCCTTGATAAAGCATCTTCTGAAATATTTTGACCATTTTCATATTGGACAGTTTATTCCCTTTTTATTCAGTTTTTGGAGTTCCTTATATATTCTGAATATATATCCCTTTGTCAGGTATGTGACTTGAAATATCTAAAATGTGGCTTTTCTTTATGATTTAAAAGTGTATCTCACAGAACAAAAATTTAAGTTTCATAAAGTTCAATTTTTCCTTTTTTTAATCTTTCTGGATTATGTTTTTGGTGTCTATCTGAGGACTCTTTGCTTAACCCGAACTCAAAGATTTTCCCCAATGTTTTCTTCAAAAAGTTTTATAGTTTGAGGTTTTACATTTAAATCACCAATTCATCATTAATAAGTTTTTGCATAAGATATGAAATAGAGCTAGAAGTTCCTTTTTTAAAAATTTTTTTGCATTCAGACATCTAATTATTCCAGCACCATTTGTTAATAAACTGTCCTTCCTCATTCTTTTTATGGAGTCTAAGCACAGAAGTTTGATGAGGAATTTTTTTGAAGATGCTCCTGGAATTTGTCTCAAGAAACAGGAATAGAATTCATCATGAAAGAGGTGATGATTTTTTGTCTCAAGAAAACTCCAAAGAAAGAAAGAAAGAGAAGAAAACTCCAAATAACCAAACCAATCCTGTGAAGGGAAAGAAAGTTGGGGCATCACACTCCCTTATTTCAAACTATATCACAAAGCCATAGTAATCAAATGGGTATGGTACTAGCATAAAAACAGACACATAGATCGGTGGAACAGAATCATGAGTGCAGAAATAAACTCATGCATTAATGATCATTTGTTATACAACAAAGGAGCCAAGAACATACAATGGGGAAAAGACAGTTTAATAAATGGTGTTGGAAATCTTGACAGGCATACGTGAAAGAAAGAAACTGGACCATTGTGTTAGACTATAAACAAAAATCAACTCGAAATGGATTAAGAACTTGTTGTAAGACCTGAAAGCATGGGAGTCCTAGAAGGAAACATAGGTTCTAAGCTCATCGACATCAGTCTTGGTGATTCTTTGTATCTGACAACAAAAGCAAAGTAAACAAAAGCGAAAAGAAACAGGTGGAATTTATTGTGGTGAACAAATTTGTACAATTTTTAATTTTTTTTATGTTTATGTTATGTTTTTTATGTTTATTTTTAAATTTTATTTATTTTTTATTTTATATTTATTTAATATTTCTTTATATTTATATTATATTATATTTTTTATTTATTTTTATTTTTTATTATGTTCAGTTAGCCACTGTATAGTACATCATTAGTTTTTGATGTAGTGCTCAGTGATTCATCAGTTGTGTATAACACCAGTGTTTATCACAATACATTACCTCCTTAATACCCATCCCCCAACCCTTCCCTCTGAAACCCTCAGTTTGTTTCTCATGGTCCATAGTCTCTCATGACTTGCCTCTGTGTCATTTATTCTCTTCAGATTTCTTTCCCTTCCCTATGATCTTCTATGCTATTGTTTATGTTCCACATATGAGTGAAACCATATGGTAATTGTATTTCTCTGCTTGACTTATTTCACTTAGCATAATCCCCTCCAGTTTCATCTATATTGAAGAAAATGGTGGGTATTCATTCTTTCTGATGGCTAAGCAATATTCCATTTTATATATGAACTACATTTTCTTTATCTATTCATCTGTTGAAGGACATCTCAGCTCCTTCCATAGTTGGGTTATTGTGGACATCACTGCTATGAACATTAGGGTGCAGATATCCCTCCTTTTCACTATCTCTGTATCTTTGGGTTAAATACCCAGTAGTGCAGTTACTGGGTCTTTGGGTAGCTCTATTTTTAACATCTTGAGGAATCTCCATACTGTTTTCCAGACTGGCTGTACCAGCTTGCATTCCCACCAACAGTGTAAGAGGTTTCTGTTTTTCCACATCCTCGACAACATTTGTTGTTCCTTGTCTTGTTAATTTTAGCCATTCTAATTGGTGTAAGGTGGTATCTCATTGTGATTTTGATTTGTGTTTCCCTGATGGCTAGCAATGTGGAGCTTTTCTTCATGAGTCTGTGAGCCATTTGTATGCCTACATTGGAGAAGTGTCTGTTCGTGTCTTCTGCGCATTTTGTGACTTGATTATTTGTTTGTTTGTTTGTTTGTTTTCAGTGTTAAGTTTGTTTGATTTTTTATGGATCTTAAATATCAGTCTTTTATCTGTAGTGTCATTTTCAAATATCATCTCCTATTTCAAGACAAGAGTCTTGTTGACTCTTCCCTTTGCTGGGCAGAAGTTTTTTATCTTGATGAAGTCCCAAAAGGTCATTTTTTGCTTTTGTTTGCTTTGCCTTTGGAGACGTATCTTGAAAGAAGTTGCTGTGGCCAATGTCAAAGGGGTTACTGCCTCTGTTCTCCTCTAGGATTTTGATGAATTCCTGTCTCAACTGAGGTCTTTCAACCATTTTGGGTTTTGCTCTGTGTATGGTGCAAAAGGATGATCAAGTTTCATTCTTCTATATGTAGCTTTACCATTTTTCCAGTACCACTTACTGAAGAGACATTTTTACATTGGGTATTTTTCCCTATTTATCTTTTTTTAAAGATTTTATTTATTTATTTGACAGACAGAGACCACAAGTAGGCAGTGAGGCAGGCAGAGAGAGAGGGAGGAAGCAGGCCCCTGGCTGAACAGAGAGCTGATGCGTGGCTCGATCCTCGATGCTGGGATCATGACCCGAGCCAAAGGCAGAGGCTTTAACCCACTGAGCCACCCAGGTGCCCCTTCCCTATTTATCTTGACCATAGATTTGAGGGTCCATTTCTGGAATCTCTATTCTGTTCCATTGGTGATGTGTCTGTTTTTGTATCAATACCATGCTGTTCTGACAATCACAGCTTTGTAATATAGCTTAAAGTCAGTAACATGATGCCCCCAGCTTCGTTTTTCTTTTTCAACCTTCCCCTAGCGATTCAGGTCTTTCAGGGTTCCCAAAAAATCATAGGATTATTTGTTCCAGTTCCTTCAAAAATGCCAGTGTTATTTTAATAGGGATGGCAGTGAAAGTGCAGATTTCTCTG
>JAHRIG010009304.1:0-30365 GCA_020311275.1 Eira barbara | reverse complement strand
GTAGAATTTAAAAATCAAAGGAGCTCAAGAAAAGGAGAGAGAGAAAGACCAAGAGACAGACTCTTAACTATAGAGAAAAATGGATGGTTAGGAGTGGGGATGGGTGAAATAGGTAATGAGGATTAAGGAGGGCACTTGTCGTGATGAGCACAGGGTATCTTACAGAGGTGTTGAAGCACCATATAGCACACCTGCAACTAATATTACACTGTATGTTAACTAGCTAGAATTTAAATAAAAATGTAAATTCATTTTAAGTTACTGTTTTAAGTTCATAGTAGAACACAAATTCATGAAATTCAAGAAAACATTCATAAGGAAAGAAAAGAGATGAGAAGAAAATAATGTAAGATAAAAAGGAAATGAGTGAATGAAGTAAAATTTAAATTATTTAGTAATAAAATGCTTTAATGTAGCTGTTGTAAATGAGGCAGAAATTGAGCTTTAAAAACATCAAAAAGAGGGGCGCCTGGGTGGCTCAGTGGGTTAAAGCCTCTGCCTTCGGCTCAGGTCATGATTCCAGGGTCCTGGGATGGAGCCCCACATCGGGCTCTCTGCTCAGCAGGGAGCCTCCTTCCATTCCTCTCTCTCTCTCTCTGCCTGCCTCTATCTACTTGTGATCTCTGTCTGTCAAATAAATAAAAAATCTTAAAAAAAATTTTTAATAAAAAAAAATCAAAAAGACACTCACCATTGAAAGTAGTGAGGAAGAAAAACACGGCTGTCAAGGTGGTCATATTTCCAGAATAAGTTTTTTCAATGATAAGATGAAAGAACAATTGGAACAGACAAATGTAAACCATAATTTTGAGATGAATGTAACATTTTAAGACCGTTTTTGATGTTTTGTATTAATGTCTTCCTGTATTTGTGAACATTTTTAACGACCACAGAAAGAATAAAGTAAGAATTATTCTTATCATGCAGAAGTCATCATGGTTTTCAAATACAAAATTCTACAAAATTGTCACCATATCAAATTTATATTTTCAAATAGAAATTACTATAATCTTATAATCAGCATAATAAAGACTATTGTGTTCACTATTCAGAACCTAAAACACTAGCTTCGATCTAGTAGTTGTTACTAAAGATTTATAAACGAATAGTTTTTGTTTAAAGGACTATCATTTATAAAAGCAAAAAAGGAAAACACACCTGTAATCACACTGCAGCTATACTCTGTGTTAATGTTTGATCTCTAGCTTCCCAGACTTTCATCATAAATGTGTACGTGCATTTAGAATCCTACTATATCTACACTAAAATGCATATTTAATATAATTTGAATATATTCCTCCATCTTTCTTAGCACAATATTTCAGAGATTCTCAAAGCCCGAGCTGGGTTGAAAGAGGGGGTGTTTAGCTCCAAACTCTGCTGGAGTCCAAGTATTTGAGGAGCTAAACAGAAACCATCGAATTTGCTTCCCCATCTTCCTCTGATCTTGCGCATGCTTGAAAATGAAATCTGTTGTTTCACTAACATCAAATCTTTTTTCCCCCTAAGGGAAAACATGAATATGAGTGTCCTCCAGCAACTCTGAGTTACATATAAAAATGTTTGTTTTGGAGGTCCAGGAGAGAGCGAGGTGAGAAACGCGGCACGGCCATGGATCCCAGGGCCCTCCAGGCCCTGCGGCGTGAGGCCGGCGGGTGACCGGGGCGGGGTGGCCCAGGGACAGGTCGTGGGCTGTGACCTGCAGAGACCCAGTGCCCTCGCTGCAGCTGCCCAGGCTGAAGCAGCTGTGAGCTTCTCTGCATCCCGACCCCCACCTTGGCGCCAATGACGGCGACCTCTCGGAGCCTGGAACCCGCCTGCTGCCCACTCTACAGGCACAATTCTGTGGGGCCTCCACCAAGTCCCTGTCCAAGCCCGCAGGCGCGCGGCGCCTTTGGAAGTCGGGTGTGGCTGAGTGAGAAGAATGGCGGCCACACGAATGCCGCAGACCACCTTTGGGGCTGCCAAGGGTCTGAGAACGTGGGTCTGCGTGGAGGCAAGCTCGGCCACCTTTGGGCTTTGGAGCCGCACAGGTCCGGCCCTGGGATGACCGCTCCGTCCCCACTGAACGAAACATCACCTTCTATGGAGAACGGTGGACAGAGGCCCTAATGGGCCCAAAAGGTGAGCGAAGACCAGGTTGACCATGGGTGGAAACGTTAACGGGCCACAGGCGGTTGGTCTTTGTTCCACCAAACGTTGATGTTGGAAGATCGATATGGAAGAATTACGTGTCCATTTGGCCAATGGGAAAACCACCCTTAGAGAGGATTTACTGTTTTTTTTTTTTTTTTTTTTAAGATTTTATTTAATTTGACAGAGATCACAGGTAGGCAGAGAGAGAGGAAGGGAAGCTGGCTCGCTGCTGAGCAGAGAGCCCGATGTCGGACTCAATCCCAGGAGCCTGGGATCATGACCCGAGCTGAAGGCAGAGGCTTTAACCCACTGAGCCACCCAGGCGCCCTGCTACTGGCCTGTGTACATAATATGAAAAAGCTGCTCTCAGCCCTGCCCCTCCCCCAACCTTTCAAAGGACAACTTTTGCCACATCTAGGCCTTCTAGATGTAAAGAGGTTTCTGACATATGATAAAGTTGAGTTAGAAAAGTCAAATGTCTTGCAAATCCCTATTTTTTGGGAAAATCATAGAAAAGAAATATCTTTTGAAAATGACTTTGAAATGGAATTGCTAGACCACATCTCAAAGGGACGTCAGGAGTGACATGCATCCATGTTTGTTCAGTGGTTTGTTCAGTGGTTTATTCAGTTTGTTCATGTCCTTCAGAGGACGTGAAGTACACCTTGAGGAAGAAAAGGAGGTTCTGTGCCAGACTGGTCATATTTACAAGACATTTTCATATCACAACCATTGTTTTGTGTGTGCATTTTATCCCTCAACTACTGTATATATAGTTGACAATGCTAAGTACATTTTTTGAAATATCTAGTCTTTCTAGATGTTCTGAAGTGCCTGATGCCTGTTCAAAATAGAGGCAGTAAAAAGACATTCTTGTAAATATCTTTTTGTTAACATTCATATGGAATGCTGTTTAATTTGGGGGGTGGGGGACAGATGGCCAAACAACCTCTTTGAAAATAGTACACATTGTGTTTGTGCACTGGTTCAAAGGAGGAGGGAGGAGAAGGAAGTGCCGAGACCTCTGCCAGTGTGTTTATATTGAGGGAATATTGTCCTTCATGTTCCTGCATTTTGGTTTACTTAGATGCGTATATGGACAAATGAGTCCTAATTTTCAACGAGTCTATCTACATGTTAAAGAGATTGCCAGTGTATGACAAAAATAGAGTTAGTAAACTAATGCGTTGTGTAGATTTCGTGTTAAAATTCCTAGAAAGATTGTCTTCTGAAAATTTGAGCATTACACCCCACTGGGTTGGTGGAGGAAAGAGAGATGAGAATGGTTGTCTTAGGCTAGAATGTTCATATTTTGAAGACAGTTTCAGATTATAACTGTTACATGTGTGCAGTTTATTCAAGACTGCTATGTATATAGTGGACAAATAATGTCTTTATTTAAAACATCTAGTCTGTCTAGATGTTCAGAAGTGCCCAAAGTATGTTAAATGCAGAGGTAATGAAATACTGCTTTGTAAATATCTTTTTGCTTAAAATTCATAGGAAGTAACCGTCCTGGTTATGGAACTGTTAAACCACCTCTGAGTAGTATACTGTTGTGTATCTTTGTTCTGTGGCTTGAAGGAGGTGGAAGGGAAAAATTGACAAATGCAATATGCTAGCATGTTTGTGCTTGGACATTTTCAGAGAAAACTATTTTTTGTATGTTTTGTGCACTTTGTTGTGCTGTGCATATAGTGTATATAATGGACAAATAAGTCCTAGTTTTGCAACATCCACTCTCTAGATGTTGAAGATGTTGCCAATGTATGACAAATTAGTAAAATTAGCACATTCTGTACACATTGCGTTGAAATTCAAAGGAAAGCTTTTCTTCTGTAGATGACCTCTGGCTATGAATTTGTTCAACCACCTTTAAACATTACACTTGCCTGTACTTGTCTACTGGAATAGTGGTGGAGAGAAGGAAGTGAGGGAGAGAATAGTTTAGTCCAAAATCATGGTCGTATTTTAAAGGTACCTCCAATTATACCCGTTGTTAGGTGTGTGTAATTTTATTTAACAGTGTTCTTGTGTACATAGTGGACAAGTACCTATATGAAATATCTAGTCTTTCTAGATATTTAGAAGTGCTTGATGTATTTAAAAGTAGAGCCATGTTTCTTATAAATAGCTTTTCAAAACTGATGGGAGGTGTGCCTGGGTGGCTCAGTGGGTTAAAGCCTCTGCCTTCAGCTCCAGTCATGATCCCAGGGTCCTGGGATCAAGCCCTGCATCGGGCTCTCTGCTCCGCAGGGTGCCTGCTTCCTCCTCTCTCTTTTTCTGCCTCACTGCCTACTTGTGATCTCTGTCCGTCAAATAAATAAAATAAAAATCTTAAAAAAAACTGGGAAATATGATCTTTGGAAATGGAATTGCTAAACCACCTCTCTGAACAGTACACTTGTTCCTTGGTTTGAGGGAAGTGAGAGGGAAGAAATTGCAAAAGATGCTTAGCTAGTGTGTACTAAGAAATCTCAACTTATCCATTGCCCTGTATGTTATGTGCATTTAACTTGACCATATAATTTCTATATACACTAGACAAGTACGTCCTAATTTTATTACATCTAGTCTCTAGATATGAAAGAGGTAGCCAATGTATGACAAAAGTAGAGTTACTAAACTAACATATTTTGCACACTTTGTGTTAACATTCATTGAAAGGCTGTCTTCTGAAAAGGACTCTAGATGTTTAGAAGTGCACAAAGTATGTTAAAAATAGAGGTAGTAAAATAATATATTTTGCAGATAGTCCTTTTGTTAAAATTCATAAGAAATTGTCTCAAAAATGGAATGATCAAAGGGATCAAACCACCTCTCAGAGCAGTACACATTCTATGATATTTGTGCTGGTTCAGGGAGGAAGGAGAACAAAGAGCAAAGGGCTTTATACTAGTATGTTTAGAGTTAGGGAGGATTAACCATTTCCTGTATGTCTGCATTTTGTGTTACTGAGCTGTGTATATATTGTATAAAAAGGACAAATGAGTCCTAATTTACAACATCCAGTCTTTGAAGATGTTAAAGAGGTTGCCAGTGTAGGACAAAAGTAGTAAACAAATGCATCGTGTACACTTTGTGTTTGAATTCATAGGAAAGACTATTCTGAAAACAACTAGAGGAAGTGAAATTGTTAAAATCCCCTCTAAACATTACAGATGCTTACACTTTCCACTCCTTTGGTAGAGATAAGAAGAGGAAGGGTTCTAAGCCAGAATATTCTTTCAGTGCTATGTATGTAGTGGGCAAATTTTAATGAAATCCTTACTTGAAACATCTAGTCTTCTGGATGTTTGAAAGTGAACAACACATTAGAAGTAGAGTAGCAACACCCTTCATTGTTAATTTAAGGGAATGTTTGTATTTTGGGAATGGAGTTGTTAAACTTGATGTCTTGGAGAGTATGCTGACTGTTCTCTGGGTTCATTAGGCGATGGGGATGGGGGCATGGAAGGAAGGGATGAGAAAAGGGTTCTGTGCCCATGAGTCTTTAAAGTTGTGTATGTGCATTTTAGTTAATATTGCTGTGTGTCAAAGGATAAGTCCTAATACCCAAAGTATATTAAAAGTAGAGGCAGTAAAATACTCCCTTTATGAATGCCCTTTTGTTAGTTTTTAGGAAGGACTGTTCTGGGAGTGTCTGTCAATCACCTCTTGGAGCTAGATGTAGTGCTAGACTTGGTCATTAAAATGGTGGAGGGAGCAGAGGAGAGGTGAAGGGAAGGGCTTTTTGCTAGTTATCTCCACATGGAGAAGACCATTTTAGGTTATAACTATAGGTCTGTATGTGCATTATGAAGTACCTGTGTTTGTGGTGGGCAAGTTTCATTATTTTGTAACATCTCAGCTTTTTGGACGTCCCGAGGTGACAATGTATGATAAAATGTACAGCTAGTGAATCAACCAATTTATAAGTTTCTTTTAGTTATCATTGATAAGAAAAAAGCATCTGGGACACAGAATTGTTCCGTTGTCTCAGAAATGTCAGGACTTACTAGGTTGGCAGCAAAGGGTAGAAGGAAGTACCGAGGGAGAGATGTGTGCGGATGTGTTCATTCTTCTATTGTAATAACTGTCAGTGTTTGTGCGTCTCTTTCGATAGAAACATACCCCCTTGATAATATTTGAATAGTCTAGATCGGATAATGAATTCTTTCAGAAGCATTATACTTTGTGTACTCTTACTTGGGTCTGTTGTAATTGCACATTAAGGGGATGCAGTACGTCAATTTTAACCCTGCCAGTATCTTTATCTAGAGGCTTGTTGCCATTTTTGTCTTTTCTGAAAACTTTATCGCCAAGAAAGGCAGGATTACATTTTTTTCCTTTCAGATGGAGTTGGTGTAGTGTATTCTTGGTTATCAAAATACTCATAGTTTGGGGACTTTGAAATGGTAAATATTCATGATGTGTAAAAAAGCATGATACATAACTATGATCTTAATTACATTAAAATGCTTTCTTTTGTAGATACACACGTGGGGCCTAGAAGTTAAACTGTAAACTGCTTGTGATTATGGGTGACTTTGTTCTTTGCTTCTTGTGTTTTTCAATTTCATTTTATGCAATTTCCTTTTGGGGTGCCTGGGTGGCTCAGTGGGTTAAGCCTGAGATCGAGCCCCACATCAGGCTCTCTGCTCAGTGGGGAGTCTGCTTCCCCCTCTCTCTCTGCCTGCCTTCCTGCCTACTTGTGATCTCTCTCTCTCTGCCAAATAACTAAAAAATCTTAAATAAGAAAAAAAAAGTAAAGTCACTTTTTTGGATAATAATATGTACCTTGCCTATTTTAGAAAAGTGTAGAAGAATTTGGTAAAATGCTCTATTTGAAAATACATTAGAAAGTAATTCATTTTAGAATAATGACTATCAGTTCCAAGAAAGAATCCTTTTAACATTCTCTGTAAAATATGGCATGCAGAGCTTCATCAGGCACAGACCTGTTTTACTGCTCTCCTAGTGAAATGATCTATATAGCATTCATAAAATGTTATACTAAATATTCTTTATGTTAAAAAATGATTCTTTTAATATTTATTTTTAATTTATTTTCAGTGTAACAGGATTCCCTGTTTATGCACCACACCCAGTGCTCGACACAATGCATGCCCTCCATAATACCCACCACCAGGCTCACCCAACCTCCCACCCCCGCCCCTTCAAAACCCTCAGATTGTTTTTCAGAGCCCATAGTCTCTCATGGTTTGATTCCCCCTCCAATTTCCCTCAACTCTCTTCTTCTTGCCATCTCCCCATGTTGAAGACATAAAAAAAAAAATATTCTTAAGCTCCCAACCCATATAACATGTAAAAGACCTGATGATAACATAGTGCCTGAGTTAATCTGATATGAATCATAGTGTTATGATCCAATACAGTGTGCATCTCTGAAAGGTTCACTACAAACGGCATTGGAATCTGCAGCCAGAAGACGCATTGAATCCTTGATTGACCAATGTACATTTTATAGCTAGAGTATTCATATCTTAACTCTGCTTAAATAAAAATAGCCATACTGGTAGTAGTAAGAAATGTTTCTTGTTCAAGTATAAATCAAAGCAGGAGGCAAAATGAAGTGGTAATCATTTCAGCTCTTTTCTCAGCACATTGTCTCCCAAGGTGACAGAAAAATGAATCGCAAGAAGTACTGGAATGGTTTTATATGTAAATTATCTCCGTGCGGATTTGTTTAATCCTAGGTGGCTGAACTGATGAATGCATGCAATAGAATACAGTCAACACCAACATGCATCTTTCTTTGTGCATCTCTACAGTAAAAGAGTGAACAAAAAGATCGAGTTGCGAAAGTATCCAGTTCCATTAGTAAAGATGTGGAGTGTGCACAGAACAATAGATATTTTAATGAAGAATAATGGAAGAATATAAACCACTTGAATGAGAATTATAAGCACCAATTTCAATATCATTGACAGCTGAATTTGGAAAGAAGTATTTAACCTGTATCTATAAAACGTAAAACAGGTGTGATAGGTCTCCCAGGGTGCTCACGGAAAAAGAAGTAAGGTACTGGTATTTCAAGTTTAAACCTAGTTCATTAATAGGTAGTAATGTAAAACTTTTCTCTGAGTATATGTACCACCCAAAATTTTGTTTAAAAAAAAGTGTAGCGGGGCACACAGTATTTTCTCTGAACTAATGAAATAATGTGGTACCAGAGAAGTGACCTTCATCTGTTTTTGTTTTGTTTTCATAAAGTACTTGAGCAATTCTATTAAATATTTTCTACCCATCTTTGTAGCATATTTTTGGTAGAAATACTCCTAGAAACCTGCACTTTAGTCTATTGGCCCAATAACAGTGACACTTAAAAAATTACAATTGTTAGGTCTGTTTGAAATTATTATCTGCATGTAGCGGTGTTTAGACTTTTACTTTTAAATGCAAGTCTGGTTGAACTCAAGATCAATCAGTGAAGTGACTGCCTACCACTCAGGTTATGATCTCCAGGTCCTGGAATCCAACCCTGCATCCGGCTCCTTGCTCAGTGAGGAGTTTGCTTCTCCTTCTCCCTCTCTGTCTGTGTGCTTGCTCCCTTGCTGTCTCTCAAATACATAAATAAATCTTTGAAAAAATACATAAATATATAAATACATAATAATTACATAAATAAATCTGAAAAAAATAAAATCAAAACAAACAAACAAACAAACAAAAAAAAAAAAACCACACAAGCCAATACCTTCTGTGAGGCAGTCTCATGATCCCTAAAAATGTGAGGATGCAAATCTCAGGTTAGGAAAACCTGAAAGCTAGTTCTTACATTTTTAGTGGTGTTACTTCATGTGTGTGTAATGTATATGTGATGCAAATTAAAATCCTACAAATATACTTGCTGTTAAATAATATGTATGTTCATATAAATTTATATGTATATAATATGCAGGATACCTAAATACCATGGTTAACTTTACTGGGAGATAACAAATGAGAAGGCTCCTATATATAAAATACTTGTTGATCGACAGGCCACAGATTTGAAATTTCAGCTGTAAAATATTTTTCATTTGCGTTAAAGTGCATTTTCCAAAACTTTTGCCAAAACCAATTTACTCTGTTACCAAGGCTCCCCCAACATAGTAGTATATTAGTAACAATGAAAATTACCATGGAGCAATTTCCTTTAATCTAGTCTTATTTAGCAAGTACTTGATGGGTGAAGGGTATACTGTGTAAGAAACAGTATCTGATATAGGTGCCGAGGTCATAGTGACAGAACAAATGCTGTACTGATAAGGAAAAAAAAAGGATTGCAAAGAAGTGTCTATCAGGAGCTGAGATTTATACCCAAGATTTGTTTTGAGACACAGGACGAACACAATAGGGTATATCTTCTGCCCATACGACACACATATGTGCATGCCTATGTTCACACATGCGCTTATGTGTGTGTACATATATTTTTGATATTTCTTAAAATCATCTAAAATTCTATACAAATGTATAAAACATAGGCCAGTTCAATTCAATAGGGGACATACTTTTGTATATATTTATCAATATATGCATCTAGTCTATTAACATCTGAACTATAATAATTTTACAATCACTGAAAGTGAACATAAAAAATAGAACAATTTTCTATTGGAGGCATAATATTCCATTGTATATATGGACCATAGCTTCTTTACCCATTCATCTGTTGAAGGCATCTAGGCTCTTTCCACAGTTTGTCTATTGTGGCCTTTGCAGCTATGAACATTGGGGTACAGATGTCCCTTCTTTTCACTACATCCGTACCTTTGGGGTAAATACCCTTCAGTTGCAGGGTCATAGGGTAGCTCTGTTTTTAATTTCTTAAGGAATCTCCACATTGTTTTCCAAAGTGGCTGCACCAACATGTAAGAGGGTTCCCTTTGTCCAGACCCTCTCCAACTCTTGTTGTTTACTGTCTTGTTAATTTTGGCCTTTCTAACTGGTGTAAGGTGGTATCTCAATGTGGCTTTGATTTGAATCTCCCTGATGGCTGATGATGATGAATATTTTTTTATGTCTCTGTTAGCTCTTGGTATCTCTTCATTGGAGAAGTGTCTGTTAATGTCTTTTGCCCATTTTTTTTAAGATTTTATTTATTTATTTGTCAGAGAGAGAGAGTGAGCGAGCACAGGCAGACAGAGTGGCAGGCAGAGGCAGAGGGAGAAGCAGGCTCCCTGCCAAGCAAGGAGCCCGATGTGGGACTCGATCCCAGGACGCTGGGATCATGACCTGAGCCAAAGGCAGCTGCTTAACCAACTGAGCCACCAAGGCACCCCTTCTGCCCATTTTTTGATGTGATTATCTGTTTTTTGAATGTTGAGTTTGAGGACTTCTTCATAGATCTTGGATACCAGCCCTTTGTTTGTAGTGTCATTTGCAAATATCTTCTCCCATTCCATGGGTTGCCACTATGTTTTGTTGACTGTTTCCTTTGCTGTGCAGAAGCTTTTGATCTCAATGAAGGCCCAAACATTCATTTTCGCATTTGATTCCTTTGCCTTTGGAGACGTATCTTGAAAGAAGTTGCTGTGGCCCCTGTTGAAGAGGTTACTGCTGTGTTCTCCTCTAGGATTTTGATAGATTCCTGCCTCGCACTGAGGTCTTTTATCCATTTCGAGTTTATCTTTGTGTATAGTGTAAGAGAATGGTCAAGTCTCCTTCTTCTACTCATAGTTGTCCAGTTGAAGGGACAGCGTTCTCATTCTTAAGTAAAATAAGATAACCTATATATAGCACAGGCCACCATGTTTGGGACTTATGTTCCCTGTATGTGTTTCAGCAGTAATCAGAGTTAAATTACAAAAACAGATGTGCATACAGTGCATTGATTTATTTTTTCATAATTAATATACAACAATGGGTATATGCATAGCACACAAAAAAATGAGGGATCATAATTGAAAGCTGGAGTCCTAGCCCAGCCCAGTGCTACTTCTCACCAGTCTGACTGTTACCTCCTTATCACTGGGTAACATGGTCTGTGTTCTTTATTTATCTTCAGAAATTTTCTCATGACTTACAGCTAGGATGTCTGAGAGTGCAGATCAAATTCACCATCCTGTCACTATTCGTATCTTTTTAAGTCATTTATTTCTGAGATATTTAAAAGATATATTGTAACTTCTATTTTTTTTTTTTTTTCCTAACTGGTTAATATGTTGCCTCTTGATTTGCCTCTCAGATGAAGAAAATTCCTCCATCTACAATTCTTTCTCCTTCCCACCAATCCTTTTCTGGCAGTTATAATCTTTACTCTCATATTGTCTAGGCTGATTGAAATTTACACTGCTGAATATTGAAGTTTCTAGCCAAGATGAAAAACAATAAGTGTTAAAATTATATGACTTAGAACCATGGTAATTGCATAAGCAGCAGTATCATGATGCCAATCTTGTTTCTCTGTGGGTCAATGTCCTAGCTCTGAGCTGGTCAAGAATGGAACTCACATGTTCTTGAAATGGATTCTGTCTTCTTACTCATCATACAGGTCTCAAAGGTGTGATTTGTTACAGTTAGCTTATATTCGAATCCGTTTTGTCTTGTTTGTCTTTTTCCAGAATTTCTATTTCGCCTTTATGCTGTCCTTATTGACTGAAGTAAAGAGAGCTTTCTTTAATGTGGACTATTTATTGCATTCATACTTTTGATATCCAATCGGTTCCTTTTCTTCAAGACTATTTTTCCTTTAGATGTCACTCAACTTATGTTCTTATTTTAATGTTGTATTTCAAGGTCTCCTTAGTGCACATATCAAGTTACCATTTCCGTTTTGCTGGAACTCTAGGTGAACTTCACTGTTGTGGATGTAGCCTTCCGTTATTTTACTTTTCACTTATACTGTTTTTACTAATATGTTCAGACAACATCCTTAAAAAGAAACAAAGATAGGGAAAGAGGCAGGCAGGAAGATACACAAAGCATGAAAGACACAGGAGGAGAGACAACATAGGAGGTAAAATTTCTGTCTGGTGGTCTTAGGAGACAGAGAATCTTAGGTTCAAATCATATTTTACAATCAAAATGTTAAAGATACACCACAATTTTATTTGTAGATTCCACTCTGATGAAAATCTGATGCAGTTCTCCTGTACTTTCTCTCTAGAACCTTAATGCTCTGCATTTCAATGTTATGTATCAAGGGGAAGATTTATTTAGTTATATTTTCCACCTATTCTCAAGGGCACTGAGCAGTCCTTTTATTGTGAAAATTGTGGGGTGTTTTTCCCCTCAGCTTTTCTAAATGACTTCTCTTCCTGCTGCAGGAATTTCTCCTTCTCCTTTTTTTCCCCCTCTTCTCCGCAGCTCATATTCATGCATTCATATACGGACACTATTGGAATGCTTCTTTAGGTTGTTTTTCTCTCAAAATCAATCTCTCTTAGTCTTCTTTTAACTCTGAATAAAATTTCCTACTTTTTTGCATTTTTAATGTTCGCAAATTTTTAATTTTCATAATGAGTATACAACTTTTAAACTCTCTTCCCCACCCCATCCTACTTCTTTTGTAGTTCATTCTGTGTAATATTCTGGTGTTATGTAACCAATACATTCTTGAGTCATTCTGAAAATATGAATTTGAAATGTTTAAATTTTCTCTTGAAGCCTGCAACTCTAATTGTTTTCATTCCTTTCATGCTATTAGTTCTTCTTGGTCATTCCTTACTCTGCTGCTGACTTGCATCATGTGTGTAGCAATAAGAAGGTAATTTAGTTTCTGGAAGCAGCATCTACCATAGGATCTCTCATTCTTTCAGGAATTGTGTTAATTTCTGTTGAGCTGTGTAGTTCTCCACTGACCTGAGCAAAGTCTGTCCTCAAGGCAATCTCTGTCCTCTGTGGAATCTAAAATGGCCAGATACAGGATACGGGACCAAGAGTGTGAGTGGAGGGGTGTCACCTATTCCACTTGTTCCACATATGGACTTCCTAGATACCACTCTCAATCCCTACTTCCCCCCATACCCCCAACCTTTCTGCCTGTCTTACTTTTTCCAGACCTGGATCCAGGAGCCTTTCCAGATGATCTGCCTGGCCACTTCCTCCTCTGCTTCATCAGTAAAGAAGTGCCCACCATCATTTCTTCTCACATAAATAGATTTCATTCTGTTACCCACTGTGATTCCTATCCCCAGCTCACTCATACATCCCCAGATTTCTTGGCTTTGGCAAGCACATTTAATGACCCTCATTTCTAAGTGGGTCTAAAGATAGATACATGTCGATGCATGGGCTCAGATCCCTCTTCAACAATTACCTTTGTTCCAATTTATCCATTCCTCTTTGGAATTTTCATTATCTATTTTTTGATGAAATTCATTATTTTGAAGCTACTGCCTATTTAGAAATAACACAATAATTTTCAATTAAACAATGTCTTCAAAAAATGTATTACTTGTTCTGTCACCACTTCTTCTTAAATCTCTTGTTTCCATTCTAGGCTTAGTTTTGTCTTGACATAAACCATGGGTAATACTTTCCACCATAGTCTACTAGGAGTAAACATTCTTGTGTGTTCTTTTCTCTGGATATGCTCTTTTATTCCCTTAGTCTTGAATGCTATCTTAGTGGCATATGAACACCTAAATTGTTATCACTGAGCCCGTGGGAAATATTCTCTAGGGTCTGGTCTGTATTGTAAACTCGAATCCTGAGATTGATCGAAATTTTAGTCATGTCATGTTTAGAATTTCTACCTTTCTCTCTGCTTTAATATTCTTTGCTTTAATTTTCTCCTTTTTTTTACTATAATGTACACATATAAGGATTTCTCACCTATGTATGTGTGCATGCATGTCTGTATGGAGAAAGAGAGAGAGAGAGAGAGGTAAATCTATCTCCCTATCCATATATATTTATGGAGAGAATAACTTAATCTTCTGTAATGTGAGGATTAATATTTTACAAAAGTTCTAGAAAATTATTATTATTTTAATACTTCCTCTTGGAAGTTTCTTATTTCATTTTGTTGAATTTGTACTATAATTTCCCATTCTATTTTGGTTTCTCTTATCCCATGTTTCCCTATTTTTTTATATTCCTTTAGAAATGATAGTTGTTAGATGTGTTGGAACCACTAGCTAATAATACAGTGGTAACTGTGTTCCAGTATATAGATGGATAAAATCAATATGCCTTAAACACATGCAATGCTGTATGTGGAATAAAGGGAAATGAATCTGGGGGAATCCCTATGGGCTGTGTTGAGGTCAGTTGATCCAGGGCTACTTACTTTCTATACTTTATTTAGATAATCTTCAGGGGTACCAAGGTGGCCCAGTGGGTTAAAGCCTCTGCTTTCGGCTCAGGTCATGGTCTCAGGGTCCTGGGATCGAGCCCCATGTAGGGCTCTCTGCTCAGTAGAGAGCCTGCTTCCCCCTCTCTCTCTGCCTGCCTGTGATCTCTCTCTCTGTCAAATAAATAAATAAAACCTTAAAAAAAATAAAGATACTCTTCAGTTTTTCCCTTTTTTCTAAGTATTCTGCTGAATTTTTAACTTATAAGAACTGCATTTTAACTTGCAGAAATTCTAATGATTATATTACCCATCTCCTTGCCAATTTCCCTGGTGTCTAACTTGTTAATATATTTTCTTTTTTAGGTTTGTAAGCTAAGTCATTGTGGAATATTTCTGATTTTCAGTAACTTTTTTTTTTCAGTGTTCCAAGATTCGTTGTTTATGCCCCATTTATTTTTTATTGTTCTTGTTTTTATTTTAATTCCAGCATATTCAGCACAGTGTTAGGTCAGTTTCAGGTGTACAATAGAGTGAGCAGTTCAACAATTCTATACATCACTCAGTGCTCATAGTGATAAGTGGATTCGTTAGTCCCATTGCCTAGTCCCCCTCCTCCCCTACCCACCTCCACTCTGGTAACTATCAGTTGGCTCTGTATAGTTTGCTTCTTGGTTTGTCTCTCTTTTTTTCCTTGTTCATTTTGTTTTTTAAATTCTACCTGGGGGACATCTGGGTGGCTGAGTCCGTTAAGCATCTGCCTCCGGCTTGGCTTGTGTTGCCTGGGTCCTGGGATCGAGTCCTGCAGTCCTGCATCAGACTCCTTGCTCAGCAGGGAGACTGCTTCTCCCTTGGACTGCTGCCTCCCTAACCCCTCCATTTGTGCATGTTCTCTCTCTCTCTCTCTCAGACAAATAAATAAATTAAATATTAAAAAATAATTAAAATAATAAATTCTATCCATTGGGAGCTTTATGTTATTTATCTTTCTCCAGTTTATTTAACTTAACTTTATATTCTCTAGCTCCATCCTTGCTCTGCACATGGCAAGATTTCATTCTTTTTATGGCTGAATATTAATCCATTGTGTGTAATATGTGTGTGCACACACACACACACACACACACTCACACACCTTCTTTATCCATTCATCTATCTGTGAACACTGGCTGCTTCCATACCTTGGCTATTATAAATAATGCTACAATAAACATAGGAGTGCCTGTATCCATTTGAATTAGTGTTTTTGTATTTTGGGAGTAAACACCCAATAGTGTGATTACTAGATCATAACGTAGTTCTGTCTCTTTCTTTGTATGGCACTTTCATACTCTTTTCCACAGTGGCTGCACTAGGAAGACTTGATTGTAGAAATCCCTCTCTTTAACAGAGGTGGATTTGATCATATTCATATTCTGGTTTGGCGGTATAAGTTCAGACTCTGACTTTTTGGTAGCATAGGCCAGAATTTTGTTTGTTGTTTGTTTGTTTTTCATAAGTGACAATTTACTTTGTTTTTTCATTCTCCTTCCTGTCCTAAAGAAACCTTGACCCTGAGTGTGTATTAACCTTCCTCTTGGCTTCTTGATCAGTAGCTGGAGATCTGTCTCCTGTCACTACGGGCAGCCTCAGGAGAATCTGTATAGAAATCTCACTTGCATTTCCCTGATATGTGCAAAGGTAAAACCGTATTTTATATTTTTATTCCATATTGTCCATTATTGTGAAATCTTTTGGCAGAAAATGGTCTGATTCTGTTCACCATACCATCAGAGCATTCTTTTTTTTTTTTTTTTTTTTTTTTTTGCCATCAGAGCATTTTAAGAATAGGTTACAAATTGAATTTTCTGTTTCCCCACACATAAAGATTTTTGTCCTAGGTTTAGCTAAATTTTTCTTTAAATGACTAGATTGCAAATACTTTAGGCTTTGTGGGCCATACAGTCCTATTATAGCATGAAAGCAGCCATAAATAATACGCAAGATAACTGTGTTAGGCTCTATTGCAATAAACCTTCACTTATAAAATCAGCCACAGGGCTGGATTTTTCCCATAGGTCATATTTTGCTGAGCTCTGGTTAAATGAAATTTTTATTCTGATTCTCTAAACAGAAATCAGGGATACATGGTTCTTTATAAGAACATAGTAACTTACAAGAGTTTTCTTAATGTGTACAAGTCCAAATATATGGAAATGTGTATAATAGTGTCTGTGCGTGAGTATATGGATATGGGTAAGAGGGTGTTGGATGGGATTCTGTGCATGCACCTGTGATTTTTTTCTCTGGGGAAAGTCTACATCTTTTTTCAAATGTTTTAAAATCCAAGGCTTGAAAGATATTAATGACATCATGCAAATATTTCTGAATTCTGAAACTCAGAAATTCCCTCATAAGCTTTTAACTTAACACATTCTCTTTCCAGCATAAAAATAAGTCATTGCATTTTAAATGATTTCAATACTATGGTCCCCCTTTTCACCTGAATGTGGGCAAGGAAGGGAGAGCAGGTGGGAGAGAAGTGAAAGGCAGTTGGATAAAACGAGATGAGAACATCATTTTTGGTTAATTTTAAAGCCATGCCATGTCATTTAAAGAACTTAAGGTCAACTTATTGAACAAAATACTTGTGTCTCACTAATTTAAACTGCTAATTTTAACCTCCTATCAGGAAAACCACATACTTGATGTTCAACTTGTGAAGCAGGGTTCAAATCACCAATCTGGACTGACTATCATTTTCAACATTAATTGTTGGCTCCAGAAATTTAAAAAAAAAATGTGCAATCACAGCTTTATCTTTTGAATGCAATAGACGCTTCTCCTTCTTTTTCCTTCCTTCCTCCCTTCCTCCCTTCCTTTTTTTCCTTCCTTCCTCTCTTTCTTTCTCTCTCTTTCTTTCTTTCTCTTTCTTTTTCACTTGGGCTAAGATAGATCTACTACTAAATGCAGGTGTTTATTTCTGACTTTTCTCCAAAGTTTCTGTGTAAGGTGGTGGAATGGGTAGGTCATCACAGGCAGATGTTTTTTGCATAAGTCATTTCTTACAGAATAAAGTAAATGAAGAATGTTCTCATAAGTTCTTTCTGAGCCTCTGATGTGACTATCTACATATTAACTTAGAAATATTAAACTAGGGATGCCTGGGTAGCTCAGTGGGTTAAGCCTCTGCCTTTGGCTCAGGTCATGATTTCAGGGTCCTGGGATTGAGGCCCCCCACCCCCGCCCACATCAGGCTTTCTGCTCAGCAGGTAATCTGCTGCCCCCCACCCCTGCCTGCATCTCTACTGTTATCTCTCTGTTAAATAAATAAGGAAAATCTTTTTAAAAAATAAATATTATACTACAATTTGAGTACAATATAACAATAAGTATGGATAAGGTTTAAAATGGATGGAGAGATAAAGAGCTTCCAAGACAGACAAGGTTTAAAAGAGTATGTGAGCACCAAGCCGGCACTACAAGAAATGTTAAGGGGGGGGGTGTACTAAAGAAGGAAAAAACCCAAGAATATCTTTGAGTGGTAATTTATGGAGACAATCTATAGAAACAAAGACTTCACAGGTAACATGATGTCGATAAAAGCCTATCTCTCAATAAACACTGTCAACGTGAATGGCTTAAATGTGCACATAAAATGACACAGGGTTGCCGATTGGATAAAACGACAGGACCCATCCATATGTTCTCTACAAAAGACTCATTTCAAACCTAAGTATTCATCCAGACTGAAAGTGAAGGGATGGAGAAGCATCTTTCATGCCAATGGGCCTCAAAAGAAGGCTGGGGTGGTGGTTCTCATATCAGATAAATTAGATTTTAAACTGAAGACTGTAGTCAGATCTACAGAAGGACACTACATTATTCTTAAAGGGACTATCCACCAAGGAGATCTAACAATTGTAAATATTTATGCCCCTAATATGGGAGCAGCAAACTACATAAGAAAACTGTTAATCAAGATAAAGAGTCATATTGATATGAATACATTAATAGTAGGAGATCCCAACACACCACTCTCAGTAATAGAGATATCATCCAAGGAGAAAATTAATAAAGAAACAAGAGCATTGAATGACACATTGGACCAGATGGACCTCTTAGATATATACAGAACATTCCACCCTAAAACAACAGAATACTCATTCTTCTCGAGTGCACATGGAACCTTCTCCAGAATAGACCACATAGTGGGTCACGATTCAGGGCTCAACTGATACCAAAAATTGAGATTATTCCCTGAATATTCTCAGATCACAATGCTTTGAAACTGGAACTCAACCACAAGAAAAAGTTCAGAAGGAATTCAAACACCTGGAAGCTAAAGACCACCTTGCTTAAGAATTCTTGGATCAACCAGGAAATCCAAGAAGAACTTAAAAAATTCATGGAAACCAGTGAGAATGAGGACACTTTCGTCCAAACCTATGGGATACAGCAAAGATGGTCCTAAGGGGGAAATGCATAGCCATCCCAGCTTCCCTCAAAAAAAAAGGAAAAATCTGTAAAACACCAGCCGTCTTTACACCTTAAAGAATAGGAGAATCAAGACCAAATTAAGCCAACTCCAGACACAAGAAGGAAAATAATCAGGATTAGAGCAGAGATCAATGAGATAGAAACTAGAAATACAGTAGAACACATCTATGAAACTAGAAGCTGGTTTTTTGAAAGAATCAATAAGATCAACAAACCATTGTCCAAACTAATCCAAAAGAAAGAGAGAAGTCCCAAATTCATAGAATTGTGAATGAAAAGGGAGAGATCACAACTAACACCAAGGAAATAGAAACTATCAGAAATTATTATCAACAGTTATATGCCAATATGTTCACCAACCTAGATGAAATGGATGCATTCCTGGAAAACTATAAACTTCCAAAACTGAATCAGGGAGAAATTGGCAACCTGAATGGACCAATATCTAGTAACAAGATTGAAGCAGTGATCAAAAACCTCACAAAAAACAAAAGCCCAGGACCTGACGGATTCCTTGGGGAATTCTATCAAAATTTCAAAGAAGAAATAACACCTGTTCTCCTGAAGCTGTTTCAAAAAATTGAAGCAGAAGGAAAACTTCCAGACTCTTTTTATGAAGCCAGCATTACCCTGATCCCCAAACCAGGCAAAGACCCCACCAAAAAGGAGAATTTCAGATGAATATCCCTGATGAATATGGATGCTGAAATTCTCATCCAAATCCTAGCTAATAGGATCCAACAGCACATTAAAAAGACATTCCACCATGACCAGGTGTGATTTATTCCTGGGTTACAACGATGGTTCAACATTTGCAAATCAATCAATGTGATAGAATAAATCAATAAGAAAAGAGAAAAGAACCACATAGTCCTTTCAGTTAATGCAGAAAATGGTTTAAAAATCCAACTTGAACAGCCTGACAGTGAAAATTAATTTGTATGTCACAATGTGAATATTAACTTTTTGAAAAAAAAGGAAACTTATTCTTAGAACAGTAAATCTCAATGACATATCTTAGAGTTCTATAACAACTAAAAGTGTAATAATTATACATAATAGGCCATGTTATATTTCTTCGTACACATTAAAAAAAACTAAAATTCTTGTTCCTCTAATTTCGCACAGTGGTCCTTCTAGAGTAATTAAATCCAAGTTTGTTTTTTTTTTTTTATTCTTATCATCACTGAAAAAAAAACAGTATACATATTTTAAATATACATATTTATAGGGGCACCATGTGGCACAGTTGGTTAAGTATCTGACTCTCGGTTTTAGCTCAGGTTGTGATCTCAGGGCCATGAGATTAAACTCAGCATTGGGCTCCTCGCTCAGCAAGGAGTCTGCTTCAGATTCTCTCTATCCCTTTCCCTTTGACCCTGCCCCTTGAACTTCCTCTCTCTCTCCCTAAAACAAGTAAACCTTAAAAAATACATATTTATACATGTGTATATATGTTTATATGTCTATATGTGTGTATATATATTTATATATATATATATGTGTGTGTGTATATATATACATATATATACACACACTTATTTATTTATTTATGAATTACTAAATGCAATTGAACCATGTGGACAAAGACTAAACAATCACTTGCTTATGATGATGTAGTTTTATTTATGGGGGGGGACACCACAATTTATTAATATTAATCCCTCATAAATTTCTTCCATTTCAGACAGCTGTGAAACACATTTTTTTCTTTCTATTTTTTATTGTGTTATGTTATTCACCATAAAATACATGGTTAGTTTTTGATACAGTGTTCTAAGAATCATTGTTTATGTATAACACTCAGTGCTCCGTGCAATCCATGCCCTCCTTAATACCCACCACCAGGCTTAACCCCCACCCTTCTCCCCTCTAAAACCCCAGTTTGTTACTCTGAGTCCACGGTCTCTCATGGTTCGTCTCCCCCTCTGGTTTTACCCACACTTTTCCTTTCCTTCTACTAATGTCCTCCATGTTATTCCTTATGTTCCACAAGTAAGTGAAACCATATGAAAATGGACCTACTCTTCTTGACTTATTTCACTCAGCATAATCTCCTCCAGTCCCATCCATGTTTATGCAAAAGTTGGGTAATTCATCCTTTCTGATGACCAAGTCATTTTTTCTTTCTATGCACTGTCACCCAGCCAAGGTTGTCTGATCACCAGCTTCAAATTTATACACCCCAAATGAGCATTCCATATTTATGTTTTCCTTTTAAAGCTGGATGTATTTTTCTCTTTAGATAAGTTGGAAAACCTGCCATATTAGGCATTTAAGGGTCCAGATTAAAAACATCTTTTAAGAAGTGGGTCTGGGAGGGAAGGCCCAAAGGAAATAAGTCTCGAAAAAAATGGAGATGCTTAACCAAAATCCCCCACTCTTGTTCCTCTGTTCACCTACTAATTTATCCTGGTAAATGTTTGTTTATTACTTATGAATGCTAGGCTCTATTCCAGAAATAAAGATTAATAAAGGGAACAGAACAGACAAAAGTCTCTACCATTTTGGAGCTTATATTCTAGTGTAAGAACTCAAACAAGGAGGTCCTACAGAACATGCACAATATAGTCCTATGGTCATGAATGCTGGGGAACAACACAAATCAGGAAGGAGGATAAGGACTTTGTGTGGGGAGGAACAGGGGAGACAGGAGAATTCTACAGGTATTAGAACAAAGGCAGTGAAGAATGTTGTGCGTTTGGGTTTCTTTGTGCTAACCTACAGAAACAGGACTAAGGAACACAACAGAGATAGGCCTGATGGTCTCAAGGCTAATAATCATGTCCAAGACACAAGGAACCCCTTTTTGTGAATGGTTGCTTGTCTCTTTATTCTCTTATCTTTTCCAGTAACTCATGACAACTCATTTTTTTTCCTTCTGTTCAACTGAGCTTTAGTAGAATTTTCATGTCAATGCTTGGCCAGTAGAGGCAATGTTGCACTAATTATTGGGAGAAATACTTTCAGTTCCTGACCTTTTCTGTATAATACACTGCTGTGAAGACTGCCAAAGGGGGTGAGATTTTACACTAGACGCTAACAATTTAGCCTGCCATAATTTTATAGATGGTGGAAGAACATACAAGACTCTTGGGTCAGAGACAAAGAACTGTATTACTCCTGACCTAGCACAGGAAACGCAACATGGGTAGGCTGTGAGAGCTGGCAAACCTGCTTTACCCTTTCCTCAAAAGGAGACATCATTTTGAATAACGTAGCAGAGAAACGTATATGCCTCTACCCTGGAAAGAGACACTGTCTCTTTCTTCTAAGTCTGTTTTCTATATGAAACTTGGAAAAGATCATTGAGAACAAAAGCTGTCAACAGCCTTTCACAGGATGTGTAGAATCACAAAAGACCTGTAGAGAATTGTTTCCCCACCAGCTTCTAACTGATCGGCGACATTCCAAGTGCCAAGACTTGCATGCTACCCTAGAGATTGGTCATCTGGCATTCCTGTCGTCATCTCTGACCACTTCCCTGATTCTGTAGAGCTTCCAAATCCAGGATTCTGTACCTGTTATTTTATAATAAAATAATTAAAATTATACTAAAATACAACTGACCTGCATCTTTGAGAAATTTGATGAAGCAGAAGTTTGATTTAAATAGTCAAAGCTTCTCCTATAATATTTCAGGATAGAATGTTTTATCTATTTTCATCCCATAAGGAAGGGTTGTGAAAAGTAATTTATTTTAGTGTGTTAATAATCGATGATGGATTGAATTAATTACCTTTGCACATGATCTTAGCCAAAAGGCCGAGAAGCGATGAATTAATTACCTTTGCAAGGACATTTGTGTTTTGAGAAGTCTATAGTCATAACCAAAGGAATGGTCATTATCTGTACTAGCAATAAAGGTTAATTGAAACGTTGTTCCCTTTTCGGAAAGATAGATAATATGGATAGATAAATGGATCAGAAAGAGACTTTGTGACCAATCTGTGCGACACCATCTGATTTAGAGAAGGACTTCATCTTGTGAGTAGAGTGTGTGACCTTAGCTGCCTAAAGCAGGCCTGTTGACCCAGATCTGCTTTATCCAGAGCAGCTCTGCTTTCTTTTTTGTGTGGTGGATCCCCACTACAGGTTTCTTTGAAATAAGAGCTTTCCAGCTCAAGAAAGGACAACAGCAGCAGCAGTAGAAACAAAAATCATGATAAGGTCACTGGTCTAATTTGTTGATGATTTGGAGCTGTCCATACCTGAGTTCTTGCCTCTTCTTCTGAGGAGGCAGTATTTGGAACAGATTATTTCTACCTTTGTTTCTTATTATCCACAGGGCTAAGTTTTAAAAATCCAAGCCTTCCACATTAATATCTGGAAACAATACATTAGTTCATGGTAATGCAGTAGCTCCATATTCTAGAGAATAAATTTTTGATGGAATTTGTAAAAACATTTAAAAATATTCAGATCAGGGGCACCTGGATGGCTCAGTGGGTTAAGGCCTCTGCCTTCAGATCGGGTCATGATCCTGGGATCGAGCCCTGCATTGGGCTCTTTCCTCAGCAGGGAGACTGCTTCCTCCTTTCTCTCTGCCTACTTGTAACCTCTGTCTGTCAAATAAATAAATAAAATATTTAAAAAAATATTCAGATCACCTAGGTAAAACATGTCTTTCCATTTACTTAATGGGCATTTGCTGCTAATTTCTACTATCCATGTTCATAGAAGACATATTTTCTTTCTGTTATACTTGGTAGGACAGAATGCAGTGTCCATGAGACCTGGGAACTTGCAACAATCTACGAATGTGACTTTGGAGTTGTAGGGTCAAGCCAAATAGGATGTGCATAATTCGTGGAAATTTGCATTATGACTTTCCAGAAAAATTGGTTCTTCCTTCTATGATTGTATTCCCAGAATATCCAATTATTTCAACTCAACGAGGTATACCAAAGACCTCTCTTCTGGTGACTCAGTCATTAAAACTTCATGACGAAAAGATACTCAATTATAAGATCCAGTAGAAGTACTGTTTCTCAGAATAAAAAAAAAAAAAAGTGCTGTTTTTTCCTAGGGGTATTATTTTTCTTGTGTGGAACAAAAAGCATTAGAAAAAGCACAGGCTTTCCTTTTCCTCTCCCCTCCCCCAAGTAACCATTTTTAAAGTTTAAAGCTAATTTTAATTTCGAGTTTGTTATTACCCTTAAGGAGAAAGGAACTTTTAATAATTCCTTAAATAGCATCCATGTTTTTAATGTCTGTAGAAACAGATGCAAAGTATTCCTAGTCTGTAGTAAAGTCTTCCTGGTCAGGCTCACTCCACTGCCCCTCCCCTTCGGGGCATGTTTGCCTTTAGTCTGCGTGATCATTTGCTAAACATGGAGGGATCATCTGTCTACTTTGGTTGACAGCATTGAGTACTGTCTAGGGCTAGGGTGCCTCCCTGCAGGAGTACATAAATAAATTCCTGTCACCTCTTCTACTGCCCATTAAACCTAGGAAATCAACATGCTTCTCTGTGCACATGGGCTCCTAGGAAGACTTCTCCTAAGAATTGTCAAATAAATACTGCTTGATAAATGAGCTAGTTCCAATTTCAAGCATGTGAACTTGCTGTTATGGACCATACTGCACATGCACAATGTTACTCAAATTGAATGTGGATATTAAAAAACAAACAAACAAACAAAAGAAAAACAAAACAAAAAAAAAAAACAAAAAAAAAAACGAACAAAAAAACAAAAAACTACATACTCACAAGAATTCTTATAGACGGGCTCCCTTCTCCAAAAAGTAAATAGCATTTTGCTTTTGTCCCATTGAATTTTCTGACCATTTACTTTGTATATCTCAATGATTGCTCTTCAAACAGTTGTAGTGAATGTATTTTAATTTTTATTTCCATTTATTGTCTGTATTTCAGCCTTATATAGTATTGAAGTTATCAACTTTGCAACTCTTCAGTCGTTTTGGCATCTTTATCTATCTAAACTGTCTTTTACATCTCTACTTTCAAATTTACTAGTTTAAAATTTCTATATAAAAATGTGTTCATTCAAAAATTACTTCTCAATTTATAATACTGTTCATTTGGGTTTCCTATTTTCTTATCAGCACTTTGCCAAAGAGTTAACTGTTTTTCTTTTTAAAAATAGATACTATGGTTGATTGCTTTTTCCTGGTTTATATGTTTCTGTTTTTTTTTTTTTTTCCAATTTTGTACTAAATAATTAATTTAGAAACTGTGAAATAATAAGACTAGGAAGAAAATTTGTAGCTTTAAATTCATATGTTAGGAAAAAATACTGAAATAATTTAGATATCTAATTCGTAGAGAAAGAAAACTGAAAAAGAAAATTAAAGATAAAAATGGCAGTTAATGATATTGAAAACAAAAATAAGAATGCACAAGTCACTTAAACAGTGATTTTTTATAATGACTAAGAAAATTCAGATAAACTAAACTAAAATCAAAATATTAAAAAGTTACATTATTACCTATCACACATACTTGAAAAATGAGAAAATATTATAACTTCCTGCCAATAATTAAAAAAAATATGCCATGTTCCAACAACTTCTAGGAAAATAGAGCTTATCAAAACTACATGAAGAAAATTTGAAATCTAATATTCCTATAACTATAAGAGAAACATCCATAATTTCAAATTCTCCCTCAAAGGGAACTCTGGATTAAGACAACTATTCTGAATAAATAAATGAGTATTTCATAGACTATTTCAGAGAATAAAATATTAACACACACTTTTCAGGTCCACACAAACCTGACAACTCAATACAATTCAATACTAGAAAGATGTAAATATTCCCCAAGTTACTCCATATATTCAATGTGACGACAGCATTCCAAACTGTATTACAGTCTTATGGTAGAACTTGACAAGTGATTTTAACTTTATGTGAAACTCTGAAGGCCAAGGATAGACATGGGGAAATAGAAGATGAGGAAGATCTGCTTTTACTGCGTATCCAAAGTTTTGAGAAAGTAGGATTTGGGGTCCTAAAAAAATAGAAATAAACTACTGGAACTCAAAAGAGTTTGGATGAAGCCCAGGACATGGTTTAAAGGGGAAAAAATAAATGGTATTACAAAACATTTGGAAAGAATTGTTCTTTTCAGTAAATGGTGCTAGATCAATTGCATAACCTTGGGGAAGAAAATAAAGCTTGGTGTTCACCTTACATCACACACAAAATTCAATCACAACAGAAATCAATAGGTAAAATGCAAAATAGTTAAATTCCAGAAGTTAATATAGGCGAATATCCAATGGTCTTGCAATAGGCCAAGATTTAATCAATAGGACATTCAAAAATAAGCACTAAACAGAAAGGTAAAACTGATAAATGGATCTATGTGTCAGATATATATGCCAAAGCATTTAGAACTGCATTGTTTATTAATCAAAAAGTAGAAACCACCCAAATTCCCCTTAGCAGCAGGATGCATACATAAAGCATACATAAAGCATACATAAAGCTCCCTACAACAGAAATGGATCTCAGAAATAAAAATTTGAATGCAAGAAGCCAGACCCATGTGTATATATCTTGTATGATTTCATTTACAAAAAACAAAATGAAAAACTAAACAGTGGTGTTTAGATAACTTAAAGCTCTAAATAAATGCAAAGGAATACATGTCAAAGTATAGGTAACATTACATGAGAGGTTGAGAGGGGCGATGGTCCCTGGGCTATGTTCAGCCTATTGACCTGTGTCTCAGTTAACCACACGTTCACTTTGATATATGTCATTGGGCTGTAGAATTCTGTGTTCTTCATACATTTTATTACATGCAACTCGTAATGAGCTAAAAAAAAAAAAAAAAGGGAGGAGGAACAATGAGGAGAGAGAGGACAGAGGGGGAAGAGGGGAAATTCTCTATGTTGTCCTCAGGGTATCAGATAGTATTTCTGAAAAACTTCTCTGAAATCCATATGGTGTATTAATTTTGGTGTATTTAAATGTGGGTTTCCAGGTCCTCTCTAAACCCTAGTTCATCTTTACCAGTATTCAGAAAACTCTAAAATCTGGATAAGCAATGTTATCTGTTAACAACTGAAGTCACAGAAAGGACACAGGTCATCAACATCAAATATGGTATTTGCAGTTTCGTCTGGCTAGTAGCCTTTTCCACTTCAGAGAAGTCCACGTTCCCTTGTTTGTTTCCCGCGGAACTCTTTTCAAAAGGGTCCTGGAGTTGGGGCGCCTGGGTGGCTCAGTGGGTTAAGCCTCTGCCTTTGGCTTGGGTCATGATCCCAGGATCCTGGGATTGAGCCCCACATCAGGCTCTCTGCTCAGCTGGGAACCTGCTTCCCTCTCTCTCTCTGCCTGCCTCTCTGCCTACTTGTGATTTCTGTCTTTCAAATAAATATTTTTTTTTTTTTTAAAAAGGGTCCTGGAGATATGAGTTAAAATATTACAAAGAAGCACCCTGTGTACAAGAAGCACACTGTGTCATCTTCGTTAAGTATAACAAAGGAAAATTCTGTCCAATCTGTCCCTGTCTCTGGACACAAATGAAATCAATTGATGACTACTTGATAGTAATTTAAGTGTTAATGTTTGACTTCATTATAATATTACATTATAGAATCCACTACAATTACCAGAGATTTGATGCTTAATGACTTTTAATATCTTATTCTATGTATTTTAAAGCCCATTTTAGATGAAAATCCTTCCTTGAAGGAAGTAACACTGAAATGGAAGTCTGTTACATAAATGCATAAAAATTATGCTATTCCGAGGTTCATGTTGGAGGGTATGGGCAATAGTCAGAATCCCGAGCTTGCCCTCAAGGATATGGAACACATTCTGACCATTCCATTTGCGTGTTCCATATGTTAGTAGAAATTCCAGTATTTAAGTAAAAATGTATATAATAGAGACAGCATAGCTAATAACTCCATTGGAAATAAAAATGTACAAATTTTCAGGACCCAGTCCATTTTGGGATTGTGGTGAATGACTTATTCGGCTTCACATTTGTCAGGTGACCCTCATGGCTTTTCAAGCAGTGTTTAAGAAAGCCAAGTTAGCAGCTTCACTCAAGAAGAAAAAGTGACCTTTAAATTGGAAAACCTGAGCTTTCTAAAATCTAGTAACAAGAGAAAAGATCTTCCCTGGAAGGGAAATTTAATAGTCAGTTATTTGATTAAGGTGCATCCAAAACTAGCAAAAAATACTCATTCGTATTCAGTTCTCAGAGCAAACCGAATGTGATGGAGAGTTTCTAAGATCATAAAAATCTTGCATTGTGTTAAAAACTATTTATCATCTAGATTTTTAAAAGCTGTCTTTGCTCTTATTATTTGTGTTTTCTTTATGCATTTGAGTAGCAGGAGGTGTTCTGTACTACACAAAGTTTTGGTCAGCATTCTGGGCAGGCTACAGATGAAGATTTCCAGAACCTTTACTATGTTACTATTTCTGCTCTCCCAACCCTGCTCTCCCACCTAATTTAGAGCAATGCTTTTTCTAGCACCAGTGGAAAGGTGTTGAAAAGTCATGGAGAGCATGTGAAACCTAACTGTAATTTCACACTAGCATTTTGCAACATAGTTAGAGATGCTTAAAAACAGTTCACCTCTTCTTTCTATATGGTGATCACAGTCTTGTCTCTTGTGATATAATGAAATTAATTTGGCAGAAACAAGGGAGCTGCTTGATACATTTTATGTTCATACTGATTGAAGAGTAAACAGAGGCTGGATTTCTCTCAGAATTTCTTCATTTTTCCAACTGTGGAGGAAGAAGAAGAGAAGACAATTGCTGTATTTCTGAATTTGTATTAATCTCTTTAATCCAAATACACAGATCAATGACCGTGAATATGTTTGTCTTTGAGAGCAGGTGATCATTCTGCTCATCGGCTTATCAACTTGTTCTACTAATTAATTCTAATTTTTCTAATTAATTTTACCAAGTAGTAATAGACTAAAAGACTTTTTCTGCTAATTAATTCTCCTAACCTGCTAGATTGTTCTGCTAATCAGCTTGCACCATTTGTGCAACACGCCTGTTCCTGTGACAGGTGTGCGTTTCTATAGCCCATCAGTTCCATCTTCATATACTGCCTTTCACAGTCTCATAAGAATCTTCAGGACATTTTCAAGAAAGAATTTCAGAAAGACCTATCATCACGTAGCTTACTTTTTTTCCACTTGGTAATGTACTGAGAACAGTGTGACAGTCTCGATATCTGTGAGTACTTAATACTGTTAGTTATTTTTCGAAACTTTAGTTTTCCTGCTCTTAAAGCTCAAACATGGGAAAGCCCACTCTGGCATATCAAATATATTATAAAGATGTAAAGACATATTTGTTCCAAAGTAATAGTTTTCTTCTTTTTCTTATAATTCTATTTTGATATTAGCTATTGTAAAACACTAATCCTTGAACTCACATTCTGAAATTTCAGAATTTCATTCTGCATGTACGGATGGGCATTCCTAATGGGAATTCCTTTAAAACAAGACAATAGAAATATCAGCAAACAAAAGTCTGCAAAAAAATCATCTAACACCATATGTCTGAGTCATCATCATGTGCAGATGAACCACTGAACAAGAACACCAGGTTTCAGGGGCACCTGGGTGGCTCAGTTGGTTGAGCTTCTGCCTTCGGCCCGGGTCATGATCCCAGGGTCCTGGGATCGAGCCCCACATCAGGCTCTCTGATCCGCGGGGAGCCTGCTTCCCCCCTCTCTCTGCCTGCCTCTCTGCCTACTTGTGATCTCTCTCTCTGTCAAAATGAATAAATAAAATCTTAAAAAAAAAAAAAAAAGAACACCAGGCTTCAGGTGACATTCACCCAGCAGATGATCATGCAAGAATTGGAGATATTAAGGCCTATAGGTGCCAATGTATGGCCTTTAAAAATGCAGTTAAATGCAGGCATCACTCTTTTTCTTTTTTTTAAGATGAGAATTACAAGGAGCCACATAAATGGGTAGCAACCTTTTTTCATTTATTATTTTGCTCTTCAAAAAGCTTTAAGAAAATAAAATCCCTTTTTAAAATTCCTCCATAGATGGGAACCGTTCTCATCTGTGGGATGATATTTAAGCTTCACATCACCTATGTAAATGCTTCTTACTTCCCTTTTATCTGTTTCAGTGTGCTTCCCTGACATTTCTAGGCCAACAAATAGACTTCATGTTGGCTAATTTAACATCTGCAGATTGTGTTCCTTAGGAGGAACTGAATAACTTAGATGTCCTAAAATTCCTTATGCTGGTTCAGAAAGCTTGGCCTGCCCCTGAGACCTGTCTCCCAGCCAGGAATGCACAGAGTGAAATTGGAACTGAATGAGTGAAATAGAGTGACTGTGTGCATGTGACAATTCCCAGCGATGAGCTCCCTAATTGACTGCTCTCCTTCCAGAATTAAGGACATTTCACATGTAAAACATTCCTCCCTTCTTCCACTGTAATCTCCCTGACTCAGCGTAGATTCATTAGGCACAATAAATGAGCACTTAGGAAAGTCCTGTGTGTGCATGGGAGCTCACAAGGTCTTAGGAGAAGTAAAAAGAACAGAAT
>JAHRIG010009301.1:96808-117299 GCA_020311275.1 Eira barbara | reverse complement strand
AAGACAGCATGGTACTGGCATAAAAACAGACACATAGACCAGTGGAACAGAGTAGAGAGCCCAGATATGGACCCTCAACTCTATGGTCAAATAATCTTTGACGAAACAGGAAAAAAATATCCAGTGGAAAAAAGACAGTCTCTTCAATAAATGGTGCTGGGAAAACTGGACAGCTATATGTAGAAGAATGAAACTCGACCATTCTCTTACACCGTACACAAAGATAAACTCGAAATGGATAAAAGACCTCAACGTGAGACAGGAATCCATCAGAATCCTAGAAGAGAACATAGGCAGTAACCTCTTCGATATCAGCCACAACAACTTCTTTAAAGATATGTCCCCAAAGGGAATGGAAACAAAAGCAAAAATGAACTTTTGGGACTTCATCAAGATCAAAAGCTTCTGCACAGTGAAGGAAACAGTCAACAAAACAAAGAGGCAACCCACGGAATGGGAGAAGATATTTGCAAATGACAGTACAGACAAAAGGTTGATATCCAGGATCTATAAAGAACATCTCAAACTCAACACACACAAAACAGACAATCATATTAAAAAATGGGCAGAAGATATGAAAAGACACTTCTCCAATGAAGACATACAAATGGCTATCAGACACATGAAAAAATGTTCATCATCACTAGCCATCAGGGAGATTCAAATGAAAAACACATTGAGATACCACCTGACACCAGTTAGAATGGCCAAAATTAGCAAGACAGGAAACAATGTGTGTTGGAGAGGATGTGGAGAAAGGGGAACCCTCTTTCACTGTTGGTGGGTATGCAAGTTCGTGCAGCCACTTTGAAGAACAGTGCGGAGATTCCTCAAGAAATTAAAAATAGAGCTTCCCTATGACCCTGCAATTGCAATAATGTGTATTTACCCCAAGGATACAGATGTAGTGAAAAGAAGGGCCATCTGTACCCCAATGTTTATAGTAGCAATGGCCACGGTCTCCAAACTGTGGAAAGAAACAAGATGCCCTTCAATGGATGAATGGATAAGGAAGATGTGGTCCATATACACTATGGAGTATTATGCCTCCCTCAGAAAGGACGAATACCCAACTTTTGTAGCAACATGGACGGGACTGGAAGAGATTATGCTGAGTGAAATAAGTCAAGCAGAGAGAGTCAAGTATCATATGGTTTCACTTATTTGTGGAGGATAACAAACAATATAGAGGACAAGGGTAGATGGAGAGGAGAAGGGATTTGAGGGAAATTGGAAGGGGAGGTGAACCATGAGAGACTATGGACTCTGAAAACAACCTGAGAGTTTCGAAGGGGCGGGGGGTGGGAGGTTGTAGGAACCTGGTGGTGGGTACTGGGGAGGGCACGGATTGCATGGTGCACTGGGTGTGGTGAAAAAACAATGAATACTCTTACGCTGAAAAGAAATAAATCATTTAAAAAAAAAGAAAAAGAAGAAAAAAAGAGTAGAGAGCCCAGATATGGACCCTCAACTCTATGGTCAGATAATCTTCGACAAAACAGGAAAAAATATGCAGTGGAAAAAAGACAGTCTCTTCAATAAATGGTGCTGGGAAAACTGGACAGCTATATGTAGAAGAATGAAACTCGACCATTCTCTTACACCGTACACAAAGATAAACTCGAAATGGATAAAAGACCTCAACGTGAGACAGGAATCTTTTGACCTTTTTAATCAAAGTTGCGTACAAAAATATTAGCATGCACAATTTAAGGGGTAGGGAGATGTTTTAGTGAGAATCTGTTACCAAATTCTACCTAATCCCAAGGACATTGCAGGGGGGCAGGGACAACCACAGTAGGATCACCTACAATCTGTAGGGCATTGAGCTTTGGTTCGGGCAGCAGCTATTCCTCCTTGCCACCTATTTTGTCCCGTGGGACCCAGAACATGGAACCTGTAGGAAGATTGGGTGAATTTGTACATGACTCATTTAATTCTCTTCATACTCTGGGGTTCACTGGCCTCTATCACACTTCTCCATCTGGTTTTCTCCCATCTCTCAGGGAACAAAAGAGCCATGCAAACAGGATAAAGCATGATTTGATATTCATACTGTTTTCTTTTCTGAAATCACATGTGTCCCTGCTGGAAAGGGAGAGTGGTAAGTATTCTGTACTCTAGAGTTACTCACTTGCTTGCAACAACCTGGAAAAGGGGAAGGGTGGGTCTTCCTCGCAGGCTCCATATTGAGACTTGATTCCAGGTCCTGCAGGATTGAGAATAAGGGTCGTAGTAACAGAAAGGTATTTTCACAGCTACTCCATGCCCTGTAGGTCCAATAGGAGGCAGAGTTTCTATTCACTTCCCTGCTCCTGTCCAGGACCTTTCTTCCTCCATCAAGGAAGGGCCAACTGCAATTCAGTCCATACTGATTAGCTCCCCACCTCCACACTCTCGTCCACATGTGCACGCCAAGCAAACCTCCCTGAGCGATTCCTGAAGAGCCCTGTCTGTGTCCTGACACTCTCTGTGTGTATCTACCTGTGTGTATCTACCTAGATCCCCTGGATAGCCTGTTTGATGGCCTTGCCATGGACAGCACAGAGGGAGAGGCCCCATTTTTCACCAAGGTGGTAAGTCAGCCTTCCTTCATGTGAGGCACAGCATCCTTTGTTCCTCTTAATCAAAATCAGATCCAGACACCTCTACAATGTACTTGGTGGGGAAATTTTTGAGTAACAGTCTGTTACCCATGGATACCCAATTCCAAAGACCCTGCAGGAAACAGCAGGTTCAGTTACAGTCCACAGGATAGCAAGCTTTCTCTTGGGTACTGCTTACATCGCCTTGCCACCTGTTTTGTCAAATGGACCCAGGGCATGCAACCTCTAGGTAGATTCCATATCCCTGCCCATCACCAAGAGAAAAAAGAGCTGTGCACGCAGGACAAGGCATGATTTGATGTTCATAATGTTTTCTTTCTTGAAATCGCAGGTGGCCCTGCTGGAAAGGGAGAGTGGTAAGTATGCTGTACTCTAGAGTCACTCACTGGTTTGGAGCAACCTGGACAATGGGCAAGCTGGGGCTTCCTTGCAGGCTCCATCTTGAGAGCCACCCAGAATCCAGATCCTGCTGCAATGAGATTAAGGGTCATGTTGCAGACCAAGACCTAAGGCCTCATGGTGCTGTCCCTGTAAGCTACTGTGCTGTTCTTAGGTGTTGTAGGATTGGGTGCTGGGCAGCAGGTGTGTTTACATGGGAATCCATGTGCTGTGATTCTCAGGGTTCGTGTGTGTCACTTGGATGAGTGGTGTGTTCTCGTACGTGTTTCTTCCCATCAACATGGCAATTAATGGTGTCCACTTTCTCAGGGAAGTTTCCCATCACCATCACATCATGAATGCCCATGCATGTGAAAACTCTTCAACACCTACAATTTAATTAGGCCTTATTTTCTTGCAAATACACATCAATTCCCCTAGAAGACAAATCCTGTCGCTAACTAGGAAGGGGAAAACTGTGCCCCAAAGACACAAGTGTGTCTTTTCCAATCCCTGCTACTGAGTCAGTGTCCATGGGTCCCTCACATCATGGTACATCTCAGGCATGAATGGTCACTGTACCTCACTCTTGCCACTTCACTCACACACACGTCTCTGCATCAGAGGCCCCACGATGCATCTTCCCAATCTCATTGGAAGCACTGAGTGCTGGGACAGACTCCTTATGCAGGCAGCTTTTGGGGCAGCCTCGTGCAACATCCAGGTCAGGGAGGACCCTGACAAAGGAGCAGTGGCCAGGAACAGCTGGGGCCAATTCACTCCACGTTTCTCCGTGGGAAATCACACACCCACCACTGGTCCTAGCTGGGGCTCTCTGAGGTGGGCCCAAACGGTGTCCTGTTGAAGGAGAAATGAGGTCTTCTTCAGGGACTGAGCATCACCGTGGGGACCTGGGCTTCCTCCATGCAGGAATGAAGAGTGCTCTGTGCATTGCAAAGTGGCAAAAGAGAACCTCCAACCTCAACAAGTGTGACAGGACAATCACCACACATTTCCCTGGCCATCTGCCAGTGCAAGAGGGGCCTGTTTTATTCAGAAGGTTTGGGCCAATAGACAAGGTTGTTCAGTGCCTGGGAATGGAAACAGAGCCAAATTATGGTTTCAGGTTTCTTTTGTAGCAAACAAGACTTTCTCTCGTGAGAAACATGTATTTGAACAGAATCTGATTTTCCGACATCTATTTTCCTCACTCGCATGTGCAGGATCCACGGGAGTACCTTTTGCTGCTCTCCGAGGACACTCAACAGGCTTTTCCAGGGTAGTTGCACCATTCTGCATTCCACTAATTGCATACAAAGTCTCAAATTTTCTGCATCCATCCAGCATGGGTTTGGGGTTTGAATTCCTGGTTTGGGTCCTCGCTACCCTAACACACAGTGCCACAGTTTATCGCCCTTTGGATTTACGTTGCCCTCTCAATGCCTTGTGTTGATCATCTCTTCATATGTCCGTTTCCCAGTCATTCGTTTCCTTTGCAGTACAGTCTATTCAAGTCTTTTTCTTTATTCTCTCATTTGGTGAAATCCCATTGTTCTTAATTTTTGTTTTTTGTTTTTCCTTTTTGTCAGTGAACACACCTTTTCTGCAATAAGGATTGCAAATGGTGTCTCCAGTATGTGGGCTGTCATTTCATTCTCATAGCTGTTTCAGAAGAGGATGCTTTTCTAGTTGGTAGTCTTGTCAAGCATCATGATGCCAACATGAGTGCATTTATTGAGGCATCTCTATTTTGCTCCCACATGTCCCTGCCTATTTTTGTGCCAGCACCATCTTGTTTGCTCAGGGAAGCGATCCAAGGTATTTGAAGGTCAGTTTCTATGGAGCCACCACCTACTTCTTCATATTCAGAAACGTTTTGACTCGTTGTGTTCCTTTGTGGTTCCATATCTATTTTAGCAGTCTCTCTGTTTCGAGAACATCACATTGTGTTTTTGGTCAGTGCTGTACTGAATCTGTTCCCCATTTATTCTAGGAATTGGGGGTTCACCTTAATCTCTTAGGGTCCAAAAGCCTCCAACAGCGCCTGGTGGGTGTGCGTGAGCCCAGGAACATTTTACGTATCAATGTCCCTGTCAGGTCAGCCACTAATGTCTGAGAAATACGTGGGAGAGTGGGGCTTATCTCTCACTCCTGGTTGGCTTCTAGTGGTGAGCTTGCCAGGAAAGAGTCTGTCTACAATCCATTTTACACGGTTATTTACTAACTCAATGAACTATACGAAAATCATCAAGGGAAAGAAAACGTCTAGTTGCTCATTCCCACTAGTCACATGTCAAGTCCCATAACGACTGGAATTTTAGAGTTGCATTGGGTGGGGAGAGCAGACATGGGCATGTAGAACTGACAGTGAGGTGACTGCTGCAGCATCCCGGTCTCATCAGAAGGGATGAAACTCCAATCCCTGTCTCCTCGAAGGGCTCTGACTCCAACAGCCCCGTGAACATCTGACAGCCCCATGAACATCTGACAGCAGAGCAAAAATTTCAAGCAGATGCTGCACGGCCCATAGACATCTCAACGGAACTGGGAAGAATGGGTGAGTCAGTCTCTCTAATAACAGCATTGCTCCTGTTTCAGTTCCTACAGATCTGCGTGTAGAGAGCATCCACGACTCCAGCAGCGAGGACGAAGTCTCTTCAGGTAGGGAACGACACAGAGGAAGGAACAGTGGGACGGGGCTCCTGGGAACATGGGGTTGCCCCTGCTGTTCTGGAGAATGAAGAAGGTGGGTAAAAAAACACAAAGGAAAGGGATGCATTGGCAACAGGCATGACGTTCATTTCATAGTTGCTGAATGAAAAGAACAGACATTGTATCCACAGGCCTTTAGGATATGTTGGGTTTCTAATCACCACTCTACTTCTTGGGTGGCTATGTTAAGGATCTTGCCCATCGAACCTGCTCTTGCCTCCCTTTGCCATTGCCACATGTCAAAGCTTGGTCTCTTTTCTCATGGCCTCTCAGGAGTGGTGCACAAGAGATTCCGGATCTTTCTTGGCATGGGCTTAGACTTGGTCATGGTCATAACTTGGCGGCCCCAACCACCCTCTCCTGTGCAACAGAACCAGGACACTACATTCTGGTGTGAGCCAGGAGGTGGAAGACAGGTAAACTCTCTCCCTCATAACATCCACTACCAAACCTTTCTGGTTCTGTCCAAGCTGCTCTAACTTCAAGGGGACTCCCAGAGCTGGAAAAGGTAAAGCATACTTCCCCTGGGTTAATACATAGGTTCCCGTGTCCCTTAGTTTCTGCCAGCCTTCACACCCCAGCCGAGTCTGACCTGTGGACCTGTTTCCAAGGGAAGGATGCCCCAGTGCAGCTGCCCTGGAGATCCCCTGTCAATGGGCAAGGGTACTCTAGGCCTGGCCTATGACAGGGGCTGCTGGACCTGCTTCACACACTTGCCATCCCAGGTCTACTCTACCTCTCACCAGCTGTCGTCTAGGCATAGCACAGAGCCTCTTGAGAGCAGGGTCAGGGAGTCACGGCTCCTCTCACAAACCCACTCCCCAGTCATGCCCAACCTGCAAACGTTCCTCAGGCCTGCCCAGGGCCCTACACACACCCCTGCCCCATCCATTCCCTGCAAGCCTCAGCAGAAGCACTGGCAGGAATCCTGTGTTTCAGTGACCACACCGTTGGAGATTTCCCAGGGCTGCGTGAACAGCTGAGGGCACCTGGAGAATTTCCTGTGCTCCCGTTTCCATTCAACCTCTGTAACACTTCTGGAAACAGAGGGCATTGTGTTAGCCTGAAACATGTCCCTGGGAAGGTCATCTCAGTCACTGGGCAGACATGGGCTAGGGGAGGTGGTTGGCCAGCTCTCCCTGCAGTTCCCCGGCAATCCCAGACCCATGATAGCTGCTCCCAACACAGAGGGATCAGGGGGTTGATTCTGTGGGAGCCAGGATATCTCCTCTCTTTCCTTGGTTGCTGCTGCCTGGGAGTCTGTGCTCATGCCCCATTCTGCTCTTGCTTTCATCTCTCAAGGAGCTTCCCTTCTGTGGTCTTGACAGAAACAACAAGGGAAGCAGAAGAACAGAAGGACTTGGGAATGGGGTGAGTTGGGCAGAAAAAGGGGGCAGGAAATCTCTGGAAAGGAGCATTCTTTTGAAGAGGAAAAGTAGGTTTCAAGAACCCACCTTTGTGGATATTCAAGTCTAATGAAAGGTGGAAATTCAAGTCTAACGCTGGTGGTCTTTCCATATGTATTGCTTACATAAGCTAGACAACTTGAGGACATCTTCAGAAACATTTCCACATTGGCTGATGGATAGGCAATCCCCTTGCTTGTTATTCTGTGGGGATAATACCAGGACCCCATGGGCACAGGGAATATTCAATAACTGGAAAATGGGATTGATTCCCCCATGACTGTAGAACTCACCTAGCACATTGACCTTTTGGATGTGGCTGGGATGAGGAAATCATTTCCTCAAACCCAGAGAACATACACCACTACACAGGTTCTCTAGGGACTTATGGAGATAATGAAGGACCTAACTCTCTCTCTGACTGGAGTAGATGATTCACTGGGAAGGCCCTTAACTCTTTGACGAGATTCCTCCCATTTGCCAGTGACTCCTTGTAATGAGGATATTCAGGTGAGACCTCAAATAAAAAGGGATTCTTGGAATGGTTTCTTCCCTCACAGTCATATTGATCCAAGAAGCCACTCCTATTGAGGTACAATGGCAAACAAAGGCTTTAGATAAGCATACAACTTGTGAGAGGAGAAAGGTAACATTCCTCCAGGAAGCTCCCAACTATCTTCCTTTTAATACCTTACTAGAAGGAAAAACCACCTTTACTTGACAAGAGCAAAGCCTCCCATATCCTGTGTGTCTTCTCTCAAATATGAACATTCTTGCAAAACCTCCCTTTTACCTGACCTCCTCCAATGCCATCATAGAGAGTCAGCCACCCATCACAACCCCAGCATAGCAAGCATTTCTACCCACAGGTCCTGTCCCTGCGCTTTAATAAAATCACCTTTTGCCAATGAAGGTGTCTCAAGACTTCTTTCTTGATCGTCAGCCTTGAACACTAACATCTTTCCTACATCAGTCCTGTCTCTTGTAAGGCTCCTGTGGAAACACCCCTGCAACACTGTCCCATTTCTGTCAACTCTTCCGTCTCTATCCACCTAACCCACTGCACATTCTGTGTCCTCTGAGGAAGGACAGTACACTTCTGTGATTCTTGACTGAACTGTGATATGGCACTTATTTCACCTCACCTCTGATGAGTTTCCCCATCTTAATCTCCCTAGCATCCCATCCTCACTTTCTTTCTCTCAACTGTTTATCTGGTCAATAGGTTCTAATCACCAATACAAGTTTCTGCTCCTTAGTAAATGACTCCATTTCTTTCGTTTGTCTCACAACTTTCAAAATTTTTCTTTCCCCTAGGCCTCTCTACCAGTTTCTCTTCTCCCTTATTCTCAAACCCACCCTTCCTTCCGTCCTTCCTTCCTTCCTTTCCTTCATTATCTTTTTGTTCTTTGCATTCCTTCCTCCCTCCCCATCTTTCTTTTGTTCTGTTAGTCAACATACAGTACTTCAGTAGTTTTTCATGTAGTGTTCCATGACTCATTCTTTGCCTATAAGATCCAAGTGCTCATGACAATATGTTCCCTATTAAAAAGGATGAAATGATACCCACACGGGTGCATCTCAAAGGATCTGCTTCTCTGCAACTCAATGGTAGGCTTCAAGGTAATGAACCCTGACCTTCCACACAACAGCTGGACACAGGATACGCTAAGAAGTCACCACAATCTCCTGTCTTCCAAGACACTGAGCATACAGGTTGTCCCACCAAAAATCTGAATAGTTTCATTTCTTGACTGAAATGGGCCTCAAGTCAAGCCAACACCTGAGTGCCTGTAAAAGTCATGGGCTTCAACACAGCTCACCTATATAGTCTTTGAAAATTAAACATCTAAAATTTAATCAGAATTTGATGTGGGTGTGAGGCTACCATGTAGAAAGATCTATCTGAATTCAGGAAAGTAACACTGCACGTGACTAGAAGTGGAATGCAGAGTTTTATGCAGAGACTCAACCTGAAGGAGGCTGGAATTCCTGTTGAGTCAGGAAGGAAGGAACATGAATGAGTAATCCTTCCACAGCCTCTCCTGCCCTGTTCACACTGCACAGGAACCCAGCCAATGCTGGGGCACAGGTGGGAGATTTCACACATACCTCACCTCACTGCATGTGTGTGAACTCACAGGGAAGAGGAACCTTGTGTTTACAGCCAATGTGGAAGAGCCTTCAGCCGTGAGTCCCCGTTCAAGTGACATCAGAGCTCCTTCATACTGAATCGCACCACACACATCTCCCCAGTGTGCGAGAACCTTTAGTCAGGGCTCTAACCTCGGGAGACATGAGAGAACTCACCCTTCCAAGGAAAGTAGACATGATACGCATGGGGGAAACAATTCTAGGGCAGTGCTCACCTCTGTACACAGCAAAACCACTGGAGAGGTGCCTTAGGGATGTAACAAAGGCGGGACACCCTTCATCCAGAGAGCTCTTACTCCTTTGCTCGCCAATGACCTCACATGGGGTAGAAGCCATGTGGTAGGATTGCTGTACAAGAGCTCTCAGCAACATGCATCCCTTCAAGGGAATGGGCTTATTCACAGGGACAGAAACTGGCTGAATGCCATCTACAAGGGAAAGCATTAATCCAACCACACCATTAGCCAGAATCTGAGAACCCACACCAGTGGGAACCCTGACAATGTGGTCAATGTGGAAGAGCTGTCAGATACAGCTCTCACACTTGGAGACACCAGACTTCCCAGAGCAGGGAAACCTGTGTCTGTCATCACTGGGGTACTGCCTTTACCCAGAGCGCCCACCTTTCTCACCACCACAGAAATCACACAGTACAAACCCTGTGTCTCTGATCACTGAGGCAGAGCCTTCTGTCAGAAGTGGTCCCTTTCCCACTGCCAGATAACTCACCTGGGGAGAAACGCTAGCACTGTATCCTGGTGGGAGAAGCTTCAGCTGGGGCTCTAGCCTGAGCTCCGACTAAAATCTCAGAGTGTACATTGTCCCTCATACAGGAGAGAATGTGCAGGGAACTCCTGGGACACCCTGCATCATCGCTTCTGCTGAATGCCATTGAAATCCATGTGGGAATCCCATTACTCATGGAGCGAACACATGAAGGACCTGGGAGGATTCACACAGAAGAAAATCCCTCTTGGTGTGATGAGGAAAGGAGTGTCCTCGGGTATCCCTTATTCCTTAGTGAGCAGGACATCCTCATGTTGAGGAAATAATGATCCCAATGCAAGGGGGGGCCGGAGGGAGGATTCTTCCCCTGATGCTCACATCAGAAAATAACTGGGAAAATACCTCCCAAGGAACTTCTCAGTGTGAAATTGAGATACAAACTCAGACACTGACAATTTTTCACTGCAAAGACATACAACTGGGTAATGTTCTGAGGGATGCTGAATGCAGAATTTAGTAACCAATAACTAGAAATAAAGCAAATCTGCTTCCATCTATCAGTACTTGCATACAGGCCAGTATTACCAAACAGGCAGGGTCTCACAACGATGAACATTGTGCAAAGTAAGAATGGGTGATTTTTTTGTAGAGAGAATCGGGCTCTTCACAATAGTGAATCTTTATAAGAAGTGTACTTTCCTCAATTCTTTTTCAATTCGTTTTTTATGTCTCCTGGTAGAGTTTTGTCATTTTCTTCCAACAAACACTGACCATTTCTCCAGTTTATTCCTCGACAGTTTATCTTTTTTGTTGCTCTTGCAAATGGGATCTTTCCTGAATTTGATTTTTTGACTTTCCTCTCTGTGTCTAGGAAGTGATTGATTTTTTAAATATTAATTTCTCAATCAGGAAATTTATAATCTCTTACTGTTACTATAGTTTTTCAGTTAAATCTCTTCCCAAGTATACAATCATACCATGTCAAATATTAATACATTTGACTCCATTTTTTGATACTCAGTACTTCTTTTCTTACTGCATTGATTAATACTTTCAAAACGATTGAAGTGAAAGGTGCTTTGTTCCTTATTTTAATGGTAACTCTTCTTGTATTTCACTTATCAATCATGATGTTTACCTGACATTTCATGTGTACTTATCAGATTAAAGATTTATAAATATAAAAAAAAAAGAATGGGTGATTTTTCCTTTACTAGCTCTCACAATTGACACTAGTACTGTCTCTTGGTAGGAAGTTTTACATGTAAATACATTGCCTGTGATCCATGAGAACATAACTTGGGAGCGTTAACTCAGAAATGTAGAACACAAGGTGACTGACATATGTTCACAAAAACACCAATTTATCAATGTATGCAGATCCCAAGGATGAATGGCAACAAGATTCAACAAACAAATGATTTGTGATCTACCTCTCATGTATCTTTACTAATATTGTACTCATAAATTAGAAAGGACTTATTTCCAAATTAATTTCATACTTAGAAATATTTGTATTTTCTTTATTTGAGAGGGAGAGAGCTAGAGGGGGAGCAAGAACAGTCAGTGTGGTGGAGAGGAAGCAGGTTTTCCATTGAAACGGATGCCCAATGCAGGTCTTGATCCCCTGGGATCCAGAGATCCTAACCTCAGCCAAAGGCAGGTGCTTAACCAACTGTGCTACCCAGGGTCTTGCAAATTAATTTCATATTTTACAAAGATGCTGTTTTGGAAGAACTGTGTGTATCAGGACAGGAAAAACTGTACAGTTAAGAGTCAGGCAGTGAGGGCTTCCTCCCCCTCTATGAGAACTTGGAAGCCAAGTGGTTTTCTCCCCCACTAAGAACAGATACATATCTCTGGGCCTGAAAAGGTGTAAGACCATTGCACACATGGAAATAGGCCCTGATTCAGAAGATTTTAGAACAGGAGGGGGTAATTACACTCCTTTCCATAAAGACAAAGTACGTCCAGGAATGCCTGCATGGTTCTATCAGTTAAGGGACCAACCCCTTTGATTTTGGCTCAGGTCATGATCTCAGGGTTGTGGGATCGAGACCCATGTCATGCTCAGCAAAGTGTGTGGAGCCTGCTTAAGGGTCTCTCTCTCTCTGCACGTTCCCCTCCAAAAAAAAAAAAAAAAATGCATTTCCACTCAGAGATCCACTTGTTTGTAAAGATGCCCGATAATCTTTGGTGTAGATGAATGTAAAAAGAAAGTGTTGGCAGAAAGACTACCGTAGAGAGAATGTCTATTTTATAAGGTAAATCTGCAATAACTCAGGATTCTCCTAACAGAAGCAACCTGTAGTTCAAATGTTTTGTGGGGGGCACGGACTTGCAGAACCTTCTCCATATGTACTCCAAGTAATTTTCCCCAAGCAGCAAACTCTAGATGTTCTGGTTAAGGGCCCATCTCCAATTTAATCGACAAGAAGAGAGTATCCTTCCCTCCAAAAGAAAGACAGACACCAGCAAAAGAAGACACCCAAGTCAAGGCCTGAACCTGACCCAGGCAGGAGGTTCAGAACCAAGACAACTTACCACTGTGATGCACAACCACCAGCGAGATGACAGGGGTCACACTCCTGTACGTGTTGCACTTGAATCTGCACTAAAGAGACTGAGGCCAGACACTTTGGATGCTGCCCATGAGGCCAAGTCAGCTAAGGCATGAAGGACTGCCTGTAAAAACAAGTAGAGCATATAGTTGAGGACTCAGGGCCCACACTCGGAGAGACACAGAGTCACCCAAAACTGAAAGTATGCTCCTTCCTCCCAGCAGGGAGCACAGGCTCAAAGAAGTCAAAGCCACAGGGCCTTGTGATTTGTGAAAGACTTAGCATTGCTGCTGGCAGAACTTCACCTAATACATGCTTGATGATTTGGCTACCAGGAGTTCCATGATGTCTATGCCAGATCAAAGCAGGAGGATGTGTACCAGGAAGTGGCCGAGACTTCAATCATCATTTGCAACTAGTGACAAGAGTCTAAATAAAGTTCTGATGCTCCCAGAATCAAAACAGAAGACCTGCAGAAACCCTATTTCAACTGCATTTTGCACGACCATCCTAGTGATGCTTACTTCTCCCTGAATCTTCCTTCACATTTAAAATGTGTTCTCATTATCTAACCCCATAACTTCAATGATAGGGAAGTCCTACAGGACATGTGCATACACTCTACCTCCTCAACATCTTTTCTACTCTACGTGGGTGGCCCTCTTATAGTCTTGCTTCCTTTCTTCTTTCACAACTCTCTATTCAAAAGGATCTTAGTGGTCATTAATTATTTTTCTTATTTTTGGTTTATCATCACAGGATGGGTAAGCAATTCTAAAGAAATGAACAAGGATATCTTGAGATAAATAACATAGTAAAGTAGTATTACATTCTTCAAGCAGAATTCTGTGAGATTCAGCCAGCAAACTGCATTAACACGTATTGAACGGAAGCTGTGATCTTTGCCATCTCCAAAATTTCTATTTGGCTAAAATGAGCCTCTAGTCTTTCCTTGCTAAAACATGCCTCTCACAGAGAGTGGAACTAAAAAAAGAAAAGAAAAAAAGAAAAGAAAAGAAAAGAAAAGAAAAGAAAAGAAAAGAAAAGAAAAGGAAAGGAAAGGAGAAAGAAAAAAAGAAAGAAAGAAAGAAAGAGAAAGAAAGAAAGAAAGAAAGAAAGAAAGAAAGAAAGAAAAAGAAAGAAAAGAAAGGAAAAGAAAAAAGAAAAGAAAACTAATCACGCAGTGCAAATGTAACCTTGGCCATGGAGACTGAAGGAGTCTCACTCCTAACCAGCGATTATGATACAGACCCAAAGTGCAATCCCCTCAAAAACCAGCTTCTAGAGGATTCCAGGATCATTTGAGGCATAGTTCTGATAGGATTTTCCCAATCAGAAAACACTGCCAGCCTCCAAAGTGAGGTCCCCAAACCTAATTGCAAACTAAATAGTTTCATAGCTTTATGGGACCCATTGTGGGGCACAGAAACACCTGGCAGTGTTTGCAGCTGGTGCCAGTCCAGATGGGTAATGGATTTCAGTTCAATGGATTTGGGATGTTTTCTTAGATGCAGAAGGCAACAGCAATCACACTTGGTTTCTTAGCATCTATTCAAACTAAGCCTGGCAGGCATAGTGACTGACCATACAGATTTTGAAACTCTGCTTTGCTGTAACTTTTCAGGAGGAATCTCTAGGGTGAACTTCCAGTAGTGTCTGGAGCCCAAAGCCAAGCCCAATACTCACATCAGTCTTGTCTGCAATACCTGTTGATTTGGGTGGATTCCTCCTCTTGAAGTCCCCAAAATATCCTGAGTTTCCCTGCCACCAAGTAACTTTCCCTACTCATCTGGCAAGGCTTCTGGGCACTGTGTCATGTAGGTGTCAAGTCGCCATTCCCAAGGGGCTCCATAAAGTCACCCTTAATTTCCAACAATTGCCTGGTCATATCTGAGTCTATGCATGTCTTTCTCAAATAGGACATTTCACTCAACCCCTTGCTAAAATAACCAATGTTTCCAGTGGTGTCCTGTTACAAGAAAAAGGCACTTGTGCTGAACTTACACCAATAATCCTAAGTACCTTGGAGGAAAGAATACTCACTGAGAGTTTCTGAATTCTGGAGGGTTCAGGAAGGGAGAGAAGTTAAATGCTCCTACTTGTTCACACAGAAATGTTTAATTATATTTCTGTAGATCATGGATATTTTAAGATATGGTTTCCCTAAGTCTGGAAGAAGAAACATTAAAGAACCAACAATGTTTCAAACAGGAGTCACGAAGGTATACTCATTCCTCAACTCACTCGGTCCCACATTATTAATTCTTATTCTGCTTGAATACAGCTTTTCAGTGAGTTCTGCAAATCCGTACCCAGTTGAGTTTGAGGATTTTCAAGATCAGACACTAAGACCCTGTGAGAAATATTACCCTGTACAGTCACAGGCATTCAATGGCAGAGTAGGGATGAAAGGCCTGCAGACACACACTTAATGAGATATATTTTCACCTAAAATAGAAGGCAAGATGTCAATATGGAAGCACAGAGGCCACAAGACCTGCATCCTGGTCCCCAGGGCACGGCGTGTCCATGAGTTTCCATTTCTCCAACCCAAGAACACTCATGTCTTTTGAACCAAGGATTCTACTTCTAGCATTTCTCCCAAGGAGAGAATCAGAGAGGTTGTAACGGATTTACAACAGAGTTCACAGAGACTTCATGGATGATGGCAAGGCCCTGCAGCCCACGGACTTGCAAGGCCCACAGACCCATTCAGTGCCCCTTTGCATCCCCCCATGGTCAAGCACGTCCTCCCCTTTCTCCCCCAGGTGCTCAGCACACCCTGTCCTGGTGTCCACCAGGCCGCTTAGCCTCTGTGTTCCATGTCCTCGGCGGATCTCTTTGGAAGGCTGTAACCTGTATAGGGGTGGAAGGAGCAAACATACACTTTTCCGCTCTTTCTCCCTCCCTGCACCCATCTGAGGTTTTGCAGGGGGAGCAGAGCAAAGGGACATGCACATGGTGTTCCTCCTGTGTGGTGCTTTCAAGAATCCCCTTGCACAGAGCCTGACCCTTAGCATGTAGCAGGCTCCTTTGGTCTCTACTCCTGCTGCCTACCCGCCCAAGCCATGGGGCAGCATTCCACCTGTCAGCCTCCCCAGAACACACCCCTGCACCCTAGCTATTCCAATGCACAAGTGCTGTCCTAGGTATCAGAAAGGAGACTCGATGGGGAGACATGCCCACCACACCCATGTGCCCTAATGCGCTCAACACCACACCACTGGCTTCAGAGTTGTGGGGACTGCAGACTTCACACTGTGTGCATTGTGCCCTGAGACATGCCAACCCTCCAGTTCAGTACAGAGCATAGAGGCAGGCTCAGCCCCCCGGCAACCTGGCTGGCTGACGTGGCTGCCTGGGCCTGCCTGCATCCCTCCCTTCTCCAGTCCTTTCCTATGAGCACCTGCCATGGCCCGTCAGACTCAGGCTCTGCCCAGTGCCCTAGGGCCTGGGTGCTGGCCACCAACAGGCATTTCAGGTGCCGTGGACTCCAACTGGCCATCCCTGTGCTCCCCTCAACCCAACCCCCATGGTGACCAATGTGGGCCCAGGTGCGAGGCAGGACTGGAGTCCCCACCTTCTTCCTCAGCATCAGGGGGCACCTCTGAAGCAAGGCACATCTGCCCCAAACACTGTCCCTGAGGCCCATCCCCAGTGGCCTGACTAACCCCTGGGGACAGAAGTACAGAGACACCAACACAACCTACACTTGAGGCATCGCATTTCGTTCAGACTCTTGTGGTACGTAAGTGGGTCAGAAGAGAATCTGGCACGGCAGCCCAAATAACACTCGAGAAGTGAGCAAATGTGTTTTTCCCAGGGCGGCTACTTTTCCAGATACCCTGCAGCAGGCACGGTTGTCAGCCTACCTGTGCTCAGGTTAACAGCCCTGCTTTGACAGGGTGAGTAAGCCACAGACCAAGAGCACCTGTGCAGGCAAATGTATTCTGGGTCCTTTCATTTTGTTGTTTTGATTTTGCTCCAAAGCCCAGGGAGATAACTCTGGGGCATGGATGGGGGTGTGTGTTCAAGAGCACAGGAGGCAAATGAGCCACATGTTCCACTCAGCACCACTCCTGTGATAGGCCAGGTCAAGCTACTACCCAAGTGCTACCCTGTGACCTCAGCAGGGCCAAGGCACAGCCTACTCCCTCGAGGTGGAGAGAGCAGGGATCCAGTCCCTGAGCCACACATACTGAAGCCAGAACTCTAAGGGAACTATGCATGTGGACTGGTTGTTGCACAGAAACTGGCAGGCACCACGCTGCCCTGAAAGCCACCCAGGCTCGTGGCAGCCTCAGAGGGAGTGTCCAGTGACTGCTCTGCATGCCAGATCACCCCTACTCTGGCCTGACTCAGACCTAAGCTGGAACCACCCATGGTCCCTCCAAGGTCAGGTGGTATACAAAGGGCCGAGGATAGGGTAGGTGCTCATGTGATGTTTAGAGACCCTGTGGAACATGAGTGGTGGTAGATGGACCCTGAGGCTCCGAATTTAACCCACCCCAGGATCACCCTGGGTTGCCCAGCCCCCATTCTCCCTCCAATCAGTGTCTGTTGGTCAATGAGTTTGGGGAGGGCTGCAGCAGCCAAAGTGCCGACCAGGGGTTTAGGGGCTCTAGGTCTCCTATCTCCTTTGGAACACTCAGCAAATAAGGACAAGAACTGCTCAAGCTGTGACAAGACAGATGGACAAAGGGCATGCCCAGGATCCCCACCTGCAGCAGGGTTGTGAAGCTTGTCCAGGGACAGGGCTACATGGCCAATTCCCCATGATTCCCACACAGTCACTGTCTATACAGGGTGCCATCAGCAACTTAGTAAACACTGTCTTGGTTCCACAGTAGAGGCCACAGCTTTGTTGTAGGAAAACTCCTTTCTTGTGGATTAAACTGTGTCCTCCATAAAGAAACCTCAGTGTCCTAAGTCTCAGCATTTGTGCATGCCACTTCACACGGATACAGGCTTTTGCAGAACTTGCAGTTAGGAGGAGGTCACACTTGGTAGGGAAGGCCCTAATCTAACGACTGGTTTCTTTTTTGGAAGGCAATTTGCTTTTATTAATCAAGGTTTTCAGTGCACTATCCTTTTAATCCAGCAATTACACTTCTAGAAATCTACCCGACATAAATGATCCCATATGCAGAGGGAGGAGTCAAGATGGCAGAGAAGTAGCAGGCTGAGACGACAGCAGGTAGCAGGAGATCAGCTCGATAGCTTATCAAACCATTGTGAACACCTACAAATCCAACGGGAAATCGAAGAGAAGAAGAGGAACAAGTCTAGAAACAGAAAATCGATCACTTTCTGAAAGGTAGGACCTGAAGAGAAGTGAATCCAAAGCAACGGGAAGATAGACCCTGGGGGGAGGGGCAGGCTTACGGCAAGCGGCGGAGCAACCGAGCACAACATCAGGACTTTTAAAAGTCTGCTCCACTAGGAGACATCATTCCAGAGGCTAAACCGGGGGGAAACCCAGGCAGGGTCAGTGTAACCCCGGGTCCCGTGGGGTCACAGAAGGACCGGGGGTGTCTGAGGGCCACAGAGCTCACAGGTATTAGAGCGGGGAAGCCGGCTACAGCGACAAAGCTGAGGAGTGAGCTCTCAGCCCGGGGTTACCTTATGCTTGTCGCAGGCTGGGTGGGCTTGGAGTGCGGCTGGAGGCCACAGAGACAGAAGCGACTGGGCGCTTTTCTCCAAGTGCCAGCAATCGACCGCTTTCCTCAAGGCGTGACCACAGGCCAGGGAGGCGGGGTGGTTGGGCGCTTTTCTCTGAGGGCGCATTGAGGAGAGGAACCCCAAGCTCTCGGCTCCTCCGGGCTGGAGACTGGGCGGCCGCCATCTTCATTCCTGTCCTCCAGACTCTACGGAAAGCGCTCAGGGAACAAAAGCTCCCGAAAGCGAACCCGAGCAGATTACTTAGCCCGGCCCCTGGCAAGGGCGATGCAATTCCGCCTGCGACAAAGACACTTGAGAATGACCACAACGGGCCCCTCCCCCAGAAGATCAACAAGAAACCCAGCCAAGACCAACTTCGCTCACCAAGAACAGTGGAATTCCACAGCAGGAGAAAGCAAATCATATCTGGACAAAATGACAAGGCAGAAAAACTCACCTCAAAAAAAAGAACAAGAGGCAGTACCGAAGGCTGGAGACCTGATCAATACGGACATTGGTAACATGACAGATCTAGAGTTCAGAATGACAATTCTCAAGGTTCTAGCCAGGATTGAAAAAGGCATAGAAGATATTAAAGAAACCCTCTCCAGAGAGATAAAAGCCCTTTCTGGAGAAATAAAAGAACTAAAATCTAACCAAGTTGAAATAAAAAAAGCTATTAATGAGGTGCGATCAAAAATGGAAGCTCTCACTGCTAGGATAAATGAGGCAGAAGAAAGAATTAGTGACATAGAAGACCAAATGACAGAGAATAAAGAAGCTGAGCAAAAGAGAGACAAAAAAATACTGGACCATGAGGAGAGAATTCGAGAGATAAGCGACACCATAAGATGACACAATATTAGAATAATTGGGATTCCAGAAGAAGAAGAAAGAGAGAGGGGAGAAGAAGGTATATTGGAGACAATTACTGGAGAGAATTTCCCTACTATGGCAAAGGGAACAAACATCAAAATCCAGGAGATGCTAAGAACGCCCCTCAAAATCAATAAAAATAGGTCCACACCTCGTCAACTCATAGTAAAATTTACCAGTCTTACCGACAAAGAAAAAAATCCTGAAAGCAGCCCGGGAAAAGAAGTCTGTAACATACAAGGGTAAAAACATTAGATTGGCAGCAGACCTATCCACAGAGACCTGACAGGCCAGAAAGAACTGGCATGACATATTCAGAGCACTAAATGAAAAAAACATGCAGCCAAGAATAATATAACCGGCTAGGCTATCATTGAAAATAGAAGGAGAGATAAAGAGCTTCCAGGACAAACAAAAGCTAAAAGAATTTGCAAACATCAAACCAGCACTACAGGAAATATTGAAAGGGGTCCTCTAAGCAAAGAGAGATCCTAAAAGTAGTAGATCAGAAAGAAACAGAGACAATGTACAGCAACAGTCACCTTAAAGGCAATAGAATGACAATAAATTCATATCTCTCAATAGTTACCCTGAATGTCAATGGGCTAAATGCCCCAATCAAAAGACACAGGGTACCAGAATGGATAAAAAAACAAAACCCATCAATATGCTGCCTACAAGAAACTCATTTTAGACCCGATGACACTTCCAGATTTAAAGTGAGGGGGTGGAAAACAATGTACCATGCTAATGGACAGCAGAAGAAAGCTGGGGTGGCAATCCTTATATCAGATCAATTAGATTTTAAGCCAAAGACTATAATAAGAGATGAGGAAGGACACTATATCATATTCAAAGGGTCTGTCCAACAAGAAGACCTAACAATCTTAAATTATCCCCCTAACACGGGAACAGCCAACTATATAAACCAATTAATAACAAAATCAAAGAAATACATCGACAGTAATACAATAATAGCAGGGGAATTTAACTCTCCCCTCACTGAAATGGACAGATCATCTAAGCAAAAGATCAACAAGGATATAAAGGCCTTAAAAGACACACTGGACTAGATGGACATCACAGATATATTCAGAACATTCCATCCCAAAGCAACAGAATATACATTCTTCTCTAGTGCACATGGAACATTCTCCAGAATAGACCATATCCTGGGTCATAAATCAGGTCTCAATCGGTACCAAAAGATTGAGATCATTCCCTGCATATTTTCAGACCACAATGCTCTGAAGCTAGAACTCAATCACAAGAGGAAATTTGGAAAGAACGCAAATACATGGAGACTAAACAGCATCCTTCTAACAAATGAATAGTTCAACCAGGAAATTAAAGAAGAATTGAAAAAAAAAATCATGGAAACAAATGATAATGAAAACACAACGGTTCAAAA
>JAHRIG010009301.1:15907-89166 GCA_020311275.1 Eira barbara | reverse complement strand
GATCACATATGCTGTGTCCTGAGTCATGCAAATACAAGCTCAAACTAACAATCCCCACAAAACCCCAAAACAAAGTATCTATGGGTCTTTCAATGACACCCAATGTCAAGAGGACTTCCTTCAGGTTTGAAAATCGTAACAGCAAAACTGCCTCCAGATACCATGACAGATGTTGGACACAGCAACATTTTATAATAGCTAATAATTTAGCTAATAGCTAAACCATGAGCAAGCTATTCTAATAGCTAATTCACATGGGGAGCCCAAGTGTTTCACATTATCAGTTGTTGAAGATGAAGACAAAGCATATTTGGAGAAGCAAATTTAGTATCCAGCAATCCTTTGCCAGATACTGAGGCAATAAGGAGAACCAAAGGTCCTTAGAAGAGGAGAGGAACTTGGACCCACTCCTGGGAGAGCTTCATGGAAGCATGGAAGCAGAGACTGAAGCAATGTGTTGCAATATTGGGACTTGTAAGAAGAACAATTATTTAGTCATTCAGATGAGAATGATGTGTTGCTGTTATATGCATCTTTGTGCAGAGTGAAATTGTGTCTCTTGTCATGTTAATGAGGATGTGGTAGGCAGCTCACCAAAGAGAACCACCCTTGTGATCAGAGGTTTGGAACACTCCTTCCTATTCCTGACTTCTGGGGATTGGAGAGGGGTTACAGACTCAAATCAATGGCCAACGACAAATGCTTTCGTCAGTCTAGCCTGTAGAATGAAACCTCCACAAAAACCCTAGAGACGGGGTTCAGCCTGCTTGTGTGGGAAGTAGAGAGAGCAGTGGGCTGCAATGCCTGGAATGTGGCCGGGATGTGGCAAGGGCTCAGGGCACACCAGCCTCCTTTGCCTTCTACCTTTTGCAGGCTTTCTGATTGTCCCTTTGGATTGCTTCCAAGCACTCTGGGTTCAGCTCATGTTTCCCTTAGATTGTCTGCTCCAGATCTTGCCCTAGAGGGAACCTACAGGCCACAGGGACACTGGATCACACTCTAAGTATGGCCAGGGCACCAGCTCTGCCCCTGAAGATCCTCAGAACATGTTGCTCATGGGTGCTTCCCAAGAAGCCACCAGGTGGGCGCCAGGGCACAGAGAAGGGAAGGGCCTTGCCCAAGGTACCACTGCTCCAGAACCTGGTACTTGGGGACTCCCAGATGGGAGATAGAACAGGTCACATCTCTGAGAACACCCATCAGCTCTGCATGCAAGCAACTGCCTGTCATCCTCTTCCCCGAGACCTCTGGCTGTGGCCCTGACGTCTTCACCTGGAGTTGGAGTGGCCCTGGGGAGGGAGCCCACTGAGGCAGATCACAGGATGAGGCTGGAAGACATGTCAGGGGCTTGCTGAGATTGGAACCCACAGCAGGTTGCTGTGGGAAGAGGGGGCCCAGAGTCTGTGGAGGGTGTCCACATCGCTGCCCCAACAGCTGTGTCCCTGGCAAATGACTGAATCTGTCTGGGCTCCATGTCCTCTGTGGAACTGGGCCTCACAGCACTTTGTCCCCCAGGATTTGGTGAGGATAAACCAAGACAAGGAACAATAAGCACCTTGCCAGTGCTTGGAACAGAAGCAGTATCCATGAAGACACATCTCCCTAGGATTGCTTGGTAGGAAACATGTTTTTGGAGCATCTGGATTAGCTCATCAGGTGTTTTTGAACATCAGAGGCCAAGCACCTGGCTTCAGGGAGCCTCCCTCCAACATGGTGACTCAGCCACCCTAATCCAGTTACACAACCTCCTCTCCAGTCTGCCTGTATGGTAAATAGTGGGCTGTGTAGACACTCTACACTGCAAGGCCTGCCCCAGGAAGCCATGGACCCAGCAAGTTTCTGGCTCCCGTTTGGGCCCAGCTGTCCACCTCGTGGCACCAGGACAGTGGACCTAGGCCTAGAGTCTCACCTCTCTTCTCAGTGGTGATCATGGTGGCCTCTGGGGGCTCCCCCAGCTCTGCCTCATCTTGGCCAACAGCCTGAAGATGTATGCCTACTCTGAGGCCAGCTCAGTGGCCGTGAATTGCCTCACCATGTCACCCATCTCCGCTGTGGTGAACGTGCTGGGGTTGCTGCTGGAAAGGTGGTAAGGGATCTGGTACCCTGTGGGTGGAACAGGAGGGCCAGGCATCATTCATGTCACCCCCACACGGACCCCGCATTCCCGCCACCCTCCCACCACCACTCTGCCTTGTTTCCCTCAAGTCCTTCCTCCTCTGCCAGCATCTGAGAGGAACGGCACATGGCACAGCTGCAGTGGCTTATGGAGCCTCTGAGCACTGGACCCTCATGACTCTCGTTCCCCTTCATCCATCCCACCACCAAGATGTGAAAACGGTTTCATCTTTAGTGATTCAATACTTTCATAAAACACCCAGTACTCATCATATCAGCAATTTAAAACCTCCCAAAGAAACAAGTTCAAGAACCAGATGCATTTTGTGGTAAATTCTACCATTCAGGGAAGGATCCATACCAGTCCTCTGCCCACTTTTCCAAAAAAAGAATAGAAAGCTTCTAAACTCATTTGCTGAGGCCAACATTACCCTAATACAAAAATTGAACAAGGACACCCCAAGAAAGGAATCTTACAGTCCAATATCCCTGATGACCATAGATGCAAAAATGTTCAACAAAATACCAGCAACCCAAGTTCACCAACATGCTGAGAGGATCATATACTATGATCAAGTAGGATATATTCCAGGAATGCAATGATGGTTCACATGTGCACACTGATCAAAGTGATACAGCACATTAACAAAATGAAGAATAAAAATGATGCAATCATCTTGAAATGCAGAGAAAGTATTTGACAAACTTTAATATCCATTTGCAATCAAAATTCTCAACAGAGTGTATAGACTAGGAACATGCCTCAACATCAAAAAGGCCACATATGACAAACCCACAGATAACATCACATCCCATAATGAGAAGTTTTAGCTGTTATTATTTCCTCTAAGATCACATAAATTAGGAACATTCCTGATGTTTCCTTGCCACTTTTACTCAACACAGTCCTGGAAATCCTAGGCAGAGCAATTACACAAGAAAATAAACAAGGCATCAAAAGTGGGAAGAAAGAAGCAAAATGGTCACTATTTGCAAACAACATAGTATATAAGGAAAAGCTCAAAGAATCCATTGAAAAACTGTTCAACCTTATGACTAAATTCAGTAAAGGGACAGAATACAATACCGCTACCCCGATACCTGTTGCATTACTATATGCTAATAACAAGTCATCCGAAAATGAATTAGGAAGATCATCCCACCTGAAGTTGCATCAAAAGAATAAAACACCCAGGAATAACCTTCACAAAGAGGTAAAATCTCATACAATGAAAACTATAAGACCATAAAAAAAGAAACTGAAGACAACACACATAAATGGAAAGACATTCCATGTTCATGGGTTAGAAGCACTAATAATGGTAAAATGTCCATACTTCCCTACACCATCTACAGTTTCACTGCAATTCCTATCAAAATTCTAATGGTGGAGAGGAGTCAAGATGGCAGAGAAGTAGCAGACTGAGATGACATCAGGTTGCAGGAGTTAAGCTAGATAGATTATCAAACCATTCCGAAGACCTACAAATCCAACAGGAGATCGAGGAGAAGAGCAGCAATTCTAGAAACAGAAAACTGACCAACTTCTGAAAAGCAGGACCTGCAGAGAAGTGAATCCAAAATGAGAGGATCATAGACCGTGTGGGGAGGGGCCAGCTCCCGGCAAGCAGCAGAGCAACGGAGGACAAAATCAGAACTTTTAAAAGTCTGCTCCACTGAGGGACATCGCTCCAGAGGCTAGGCTGGGGTGAAGCACATGTGGGGAGAGCGTGGTCCCAGGTCCTGCAGGGTCACAGAAGGATGGGGGGTATCCGAGTGACACACAGCTCACAGGTATTAAAGCGGGGAAGCCAGCTACAGAGACAGAGCCGAGTGAGCTCTCAACTTGGGGTTACCTTGAACTGTGAACCATAGCACAGTCAAGACACTGCTCTTTGAGCAGGGACCCCACAAGGTCTGGGGAGACCCCCCGGAAGAGCAGCAGGGTCTGCTGGGTTTGGAGACTCCAGAGGGGGCTGTGTGCCAGAGACAGAGATGCTTGGTCACAGGCTGGGTGAGCTCAGAGTGCAGCCAGAGGCCAGGGAGACGGGAGTGACTGAGCGCTTTTCTCCGAGGGCACACTGAGGAGTGGGGCCCTGAGCTCGCGGCTCCTCTGGGCAGAGATTGGGAAGCCGCCATTTTCATTACCGTCCTCCAGAACTCTACAGAAAGCAGTCAGGGAACAAAAGCTCCCGAAAGTGAATCTGAGCAGATTACTTAGCCTGGCCCTGAAAAGAAAGGCACAATTCCACCTCAGGCAAAGACACTTGAGAATCACTACAACAGGCCCCTCCCCAAGAAGATCAGCAAGAAATCAAGCCAAGACCAAGCTTACTTACCAAGGGGAAGAGCAGAATTCCAGAGGAGGAGAAAGCAAAGCATGGAATCCATGGCTTTCTCCCCAAGATTTTTCAGTCTTGCAAAGTTAATTTTTTTTAATTTTATTTTTTTCTTATGCTAACATTTTAAACTTTTACTCTTTGCTCTTCTAATATTTTTTAACTAGTTTATCTTAACAATACCTTTCATAAAAAAATCTTTTTTGAATCTTCATTATTATAGTCATATTTTATCCTTCATTGTATCTAACTTTATTTTTTGTATACACATAGGGTTTCTTTCTTCTAAAAAAAAAAGTTTGGGATACAACTTCTTCAAATAGATTAAAATATACCCTAAATCTAGCACAGGGCTTTGTTCTAGTCTCCAGCCTGAGCAAATTCTCTCCACTTTTTTCTTTATTCTCCCAACCAACTTATCAACTTCTTTTTTTTAATGTTTAAAAATTTTTTTTCGGGGCGCCTGGGTGGCTCAGTGCGTTAAGCGTCTGCCTTCGGCTCAGGTCATGATCTCAGGGTCCTGGGATCGAGCCCCGCATCGGGCTCTCTGCTCAGCAGGGAGCCTGCTTCCTTCTCTTTCCGCCTGCCTCTCTGCCTACTTGTGATCTCTGTCAAATGAATAAATAAAAAATAAATAATCTTTAAAAAAATTTTTTTTTCATCTTTATAGTCATATTCCATCCCTTCTTCGTGTTTACTCTTATTTTGTGTGTGTGTGTGTGTGTGTGTGTGTACACATACATACATTTTCTTTTCTTCATTCTTTAAAATTTTGGGAGGTAGTTTCTTCTAAGAGCCCAAAATAATCCCAAAATTAAGTGGGCGACTCTGTTCTATTCACCAGTCTAATGCGCGCACGCATACGCGCGCGCGCACACACACACACACACATATACATATATATTTTTTTCTTTTCTTTTTTATATTTTTTCTTGATTTTTTTCTTCTGAACTTCTTTTAATCCCCTTTCTTCCCACCCATGATTTGGGGTCTCCTCTGATTTGGTTAAAGCATATTTTCCTGGGTCTTTGCCACCCTCAAGTATTTTATTCACTCCTTCACGTATTATTATCTGGATAAAATGAAAAGGCAGAAAAACTCACCACAAAAAAAAAAGAAGAAGAAGAAGGAGAAGTACCAAAGGCTAGGGACCTAATCAATGCAGACATTGGTAATATGTCAGATGTAGAGTTCAGAATGAAGATTCTCAAGGTGCTAGCTAGAGTCGAAAAAGGCATGGAAGATATTAGATAAAACCCTGTCTAGAGAAATAAAAGCCCTTTCTGGAGGAATAAAAGAACTAAAATCTAACCAAGTTGAAATTTAAAAAAGCTAGTAATGAGGTGCAATAAGAAGTGGAGGCTCTTACTTCAAGGATAAATGAGGCAGAAGAGAGAATTAGTGATATGGAAGACCAAATGACAGAGAATAAAGAAGCTAAGCAAAAGAGAGACAAACAAGTACTGGACCATGAGGGGAGAATTCGAGAGATAAGTGATACCATAAAATGAAGCAACATTAGAATAACTGGGATTCCAGAAGAAGAAGAAAGAGGGGAGCAGAAGGTATATTGGAGAGAATAATTGTAGAAAATTTCCTTAATATGGCAAAGGGAACAAGCATCAAAATCTAGGAGGCGCAGAGAACCCCCTCAAAATCAGTAAGAATAGGTCCATGCCCCGTCATCTAATAGTACACTTTACAAGTCTTAGTGACAAAGAGAAAATCCTAAAAGCAGCCTGGGACAAGACCTCTGTAACATACAATGGTAAAATATTAGATTGGTAGCAGACTTATCCACAGAGACCTGGCAGGCCAGAAAGAACTGGCATGATATATTAAGAGCACTAAACGAGAAAAACACGCAGCCAAGGATACTATATCCAGCTAGGCTATCACTGAAAGTAGAAGGAGAGACAAAAAGCTTCCAGGACAAACAAAAACTAAAAGAATTTGTAAACACCAAACCAGCTCTACAGGAAATATTGAAAGGGATCCTCTAAGCAAAGAGAGAGCCTAAAAGTAGTAGACCAGAAAAGAACAGAGACAATATACAGTAATAATCACCTTATAGGCAATACAATGGCACAAAATTCATTTCTCTCAAAAGTTAACCTGAATGTAAATGGGCTAAATACCCCAATCAAAAGACACATGGTATCACAATGGATTAAAAGAAAATCAATATGCTGTCTACAAGAAACTCATTTTAGACCAAAAGACACCTCCAGATTTAAAGTGAGGGAGTGGAAAACCATTTACCATGCTAATGGACATCACACGAAAGCTGGGGTGGCAATCCTTCTATCAGATCAATTAGATTTTAAGCCAAAGACTATAATAAGAGATGAGGAAGGATGCTATATCATATTCAAAGGGTCTGTCCAACAAGAAGATCTAACAATTTTAAATATCTACGGCCCTAACATGGGAGCAGCCAACTATATAAACCAATTAATAACAAAATCAAAGAAACACATCGACAATAATATGATAATAGCAGTGGACTTTAACACCCTCATCACTGAAATAGGTCATCCAGGCAAAAGATCAACAAGGAAATAAAGGCCTTAAATGACACATTGGACCAGATGGACATCACAGATATATTCAGAACATTCCATCCAAAAGCAACAGAATACACACTCTTCTCTAGTGCACATGGAACATTCTCCAGAATAGATCACATCCTGGGTCATAAATCAGGTCTCAACCGGTATCAAAAGACTGGGATCATTCCCTGCATTATTTCAGACCACAGTGCTCTGAAACTAGAACTCAATCACAAGAGGAAATATGGAAAGAACTCAAATACATGGAAGCTAAAGAGCATCCTACTAGAGAATTAATGGGTCAACCAGGAAATTAAAGAAGAATTGAAAATATTCATGAACACAAAGGATAATGAAAACCCAATGGTTCAAAATCTGTGGGACACAGCAAAGGCAGTCCTGAGAGGAAAATAATATAGTGATGCAAGCCTTTATCAAGAAACAATAATGGTCTCAAATACACAACCTAACCCTACACCTAAAGGAGCTGGAGAAAGAACAACAAAGAAAGCCTAAACCCAGCAGGAGAAGAGAAATCATAAAGATCAGAGCAGAAATCAATGAAATAGAAACAAACAAAAACAATAGAACAAATCAACGAAACTAGGAGCTGATTCTTAAGAATAATAAGATTGATAAACCCCTGGCCAGACATATCAAAAAGAAAAGAGAAAGGGCCCAAATAAATAAAATCATGAATGAAAGAGGAGAGATCACAACCAACACCAAAGAAATACGAACAACTATAAGAACAGATTAGGAGCAACTATATGTCAGCAAATTTGGCAATGTGAAAGAAATGGATCCATTCTTAGAGACATTCTTAGAAACTACCACAACTGAACCAGGATGAAATAGAAAACCTGAACAGACCCATAACCAGTAAGGAGATTAAAGCAGTCATCAAAAATCTCCCAACAAACAAGAGCCCAGGGCCAGACAGCTTCCCAGGGGAATTCTAGCAAACATTTAAAGAAGGATTAATTCCTATTCTCCTGAAACTGTTCCAAAAAATAAAAATGGAAGGAAAACTTCCAACCTCATTTTATGAGGCCAGCATTACCTTGATTCCTAAACCAGACAATGACCCCATCAAAAGAGAATTACAGACCAATATCCTTGATGAACACAGATGCAAAAGTTTTCACCGAAATACTAGCCAATAAGATCCAACAGTACATTAAAAGGATTATTTGCTATGACCAAGTGGGTTTTATTCCAGGGCTGCAAGGTTGGTTCAACATCCACCAATCAACCAATGTGATACATTACATTAATAGAAGAAAGAACAAGAACCATATGATACTCTCAACAGACGCCGAAAAAGTTTGACAAAGTACAGGATCCTTTCTTGATCAAACCTTTTCAAAGTGTAGGAATAGAGGGCAAATCATCAATGAAAAACCCACCGTGAATATCATTCTCAATGGAGAAAAACTGAGAGCTTTTCCGCTTAGGTCAGGAACATGGCAGGGATGTCCGTTATAACCACTGCTATTCAATGTAGTACTAGAAGTCCTAGCCTCAGCAATGAGACAACAAAAAGAAATTAAAGGCATCCAAATCAGCAAAGAAGTCAAACTATCACTCTGTGCAGATGATATAATATGAGATATGAGATGATATGATACTCTTTGTGGAAAACCCAAAAGACTTCACTCCAAATCTGCTAGAACTTGTACAGGAATTCAGTAAAGTGTCAGGATATAAAATCAATGCACAGAAATCAGTTGCATTTCTACACACCAACAACAAGACAGAAGAAAGAGAAATTCAGGGGTCAATCCCATTTACAATTGCACCCCAAACCATAAGATACCTAGGAATAAACCTAACCAAAGAGGCAAAGAATCAGTACTCAGAAAACTATAAAGTACTCATGAAAGAAATTGAGGAAGACACAAAGAAATGGAAAAATGGGGCGCCTAGGTGGCTCAGTGGGTTAAGCCTCTGCCTTCGGCTCAGGTCATGATCTCAGGGTCCTGGGATCGAGCCTCACATCGGGCTCTCTGCTCAGTGGGGAGCCTGCTTCTCCCTCTCCCTCTGCCTGCCTCTCTGCTTACTTGTGATCTCTCTCTGTGTCAAATAAATAAATAAAATCTTTAATAAAAAAAAAGAAATGGAAAAATGTTCCATGCTCATGGATTGCAAGAACAAATAATTGTGAAAATGTCTATGCTACCTAAAGCAATCTACATGTTTAATGCAATCCCTATCAAAACGCCACCCTTTTTTTTCCCAAAGAAATGGAACAAATAATCCTAAAATTAACGTGGAACCAGAAAAGACCTCATATAGCCAGAGGAATGTTGAAAAAGAAAGACAAAGTTGGTGGTATCACAATCCAGACTTCAAGCTCTATTACAAAGCTGTCATCATCAAGGCAGTATGGTACTGGCACAAAAACAGAGACATAGATCGGTGAAACAGAATAGAGAGTCTAGAAATAGATCCTATGTCAACTAATCTTTAACAAAGCAGGAAAGAATGTCCAATGGGGAAAAAAAAAAGACAGTGTCTTCAACAAATGGTGTTGGGAAAATTGGACAGCCACATGCAGAAAAATGAAACTGGACCATTTCCTTATACCACACACAAAAATAGAGTCCAAATGGATGAAAGACCTCAATGTGAGAAAGGAATCCATCAAAATCCTTGAGGAAACACAGGCAGCAGCCTCTTCAACCTCAGCCGCAGCAACTTCTTCCTAGGAACATCGCCAAAGGTAAGGAAAGCAAGGGCAAAAGTGAACTATTGGGACTTCATCAAGATCAGAAGCTTCTGCACAGAAAGGGAAAGAGTCAACAAAACCCAAAGACAACTGACAGAATGGGAGAAGATATTTGCAAGTGACATATCAGATAAAGGGCTAGTATCCAAAATCTAAAAAGAACTTATCAAACTCAGGACCCAAAGAACAAATAATCGAATCAAGAAATGGGCAGGGGACATGAACAGACATTTCTGCAAAGAAGACATCCATATGGCCAACAGACACATGAAAAAGTGCTCCACATCACTCGGCATCAGGGAAATACAAATCAAAACCACAATGAGATACCACCTCACGCCAGTCAGAATGGCTAAAATTAACGAGTCAGGAAACGACAGATGCTGGCGAGGATGTGGAGAAAGGGGAATCCTCCTGCACTGTTGGTGGGAATGAAAGCTGGTGCAGCTGCTCTGGAAAACAGCATGGAGCTTCCTCAAAAAGTTTAAAATAGAGCTACCCTGTGACCCAGCAATTGAACTACTAGGTATTTACCCTAAAGAAACATATGTAGTGACCAAAGGGGCACATGCACCCGAATGTTTATAGTAGTAATGTCCACGATAGCCAAACTATGGAAAGAACCTAGATGTCCATCACCAGATGAATGGGTAAAGAAGACGTGGTAATATATGTACAATGAAATACTATGCAGCCATCAAAAGAAATGAAATCTTTCCATTTGCGACGACGTGGATGGAACTAGGGGGTATTATGTTGAGCAAAGTCAGTCAATCAGAGAAAGACAATTATCATATGAGCTCCCTGATACAAGGAAGTTGAGAGGCAAAATGAGGGGTTTAGGGGGTAGGGAAGGAAAAAATGAAACAAGATGGGATTGGGAGGGAGACTAACCATAGGAGATGCTTAATCTCACAAAACAATCTGAGGGTTACTGGGGGGAGAGGGGAGGGAGAGGGTGACTGGGTTATGGACACTAGGGAAGGTATGTGCTATGGGCAGTGCTGTGAAGTGTGTAAACCTGGCGATTCACGGACCTATACCCCTGGGGCTAATAATATATATTAATAAAACTTTTTAAAATAATTAATTTTGGGGGGGCGCCTGGGTGGCTCAGTGGGTTAAAGCCTCTGCCTTCGGCTCGGGTCATGATCTCAGGGTCCTGGGATCAAGCCCCGCATCGGGCTCTCTGCTCAGCGGGGAGCCTGCTTCCTCCTCTCTCTGCCTGTCTCTCTGCCTACTTGTAATCTCTGTCTGTGAAATAAATAAATAAAATATTTTAAAAAAATAATAATTAATTTTTTAAAAAAGATAAAGACTGTAGTTGGAGATATGGAAAGACACTACATCATTCTTTTTTTTAAGATTTTATTTATTTATTTGACAGAGAGAGATCACAAGTAGGCAGAGAGGCAGGCAGAGAGAGAGGAGGAAGCAGGCTCCCTGCTGAGCAGAGAGCCGGATGTGGGGCTTGATCCCAGGACCCTGAGATCATGACCTGAGCCGAAGGCAGAGGCTTAACCCACTGAGCCACCCAGGCGCCCCGACACTACAACATTCTTAAAGGTTCTGTCCACCAGGAAGATCTAACAATTTTTAATACTTATGCCCCCAACATGCAAGCAGCCAACTACATAAGTCAACTCTTAATCAAAATAAAGAGTCATATTGATACAAATAAATTAATTGTAGGGTATCTTAACACATAAATCTCTGCAATAAGCTGATCATCCAAGCAAAAAATCAAATAAAGAAATAAGAGCTTTGAATGACATATTGGACCAGATGGACCTCATAGATATATACAGAATAAACCACCCTAAAACAACAGAATACTCATTCTACGCGAATGTACATGGAACTTTTCCCAGAATAAACCACATACTGGGCCACAAATCAGGGCTCAACTGATACCAAAAGACTGAGATTATTCCTGCACATTCTCAGACCACAATGTTTTGTAACTGGAACTGAACCACAAGAAAAAGTTTGAAAGGAATTCAAACACATGGAACTTAAAGGCCATCCTGCTCAATAATGTACAGATCAATGAGGCAATCAAAAAAGAACTTAAACAATTCAATGGAAACCAATGAGAATGAAGACACATCATTCCAAAACCAATGGGATATGACAAAGGCAGTCCTAAGGGGGAAATACATAGCCACCTAAGACTCATTCCAAAAAACTGCACTACAGTTCGGGTCAGGGACTGAAAATTAGAGACAGGAGGCAGAAATAGGATAGACTGTTCTCGTGGCACAGACACCTCCTGCAGTACACTCACTCTTCCCTACAGAAACACTGACACAGGCAGATTTGAGAATGTTAGGGCAGCTCTTGGTTCAGGGGTTCAGGACATTTCCTGAGGGGCTCTGGGCTGGTGTCAGGGGCTCAGGGATCTCCATCCACAGGGAAATAAGGACATTCCTGTGCCAGATCCATCACTTATCAGCATGGCAACTCTGGGTAGTCCCTTCAGTTCCCTACATTTCAGCACCATCCACGGTCAAATGTGGGTTCCAGCCCGTTTCCTCTCCCATCGGTGCTGCTGTGGGGATGAAAGGAGAAAGGGACACAGATTCTCTGTTGGCTGTAAAGCATCATTCCCATGTGAAGGATAAAGAGGGAGCTTCTATCCTCCCATGCAGGGTAGCCATCCAAGTCCCACGTCTGGATTCATCCACAGCCAGCCATCTAGCTGATTCCACAGGCATTCAGTACCTCAACACCTACAGAGCAACTGGGAAGCATCCATCCTTTCCTATGTCCCAGGTGTTCCTTGTCAATCACTTGGGACACCATAACAGCACAGTAACATCTAGGCCTTAGGGCAGGGAAATGGGGCACAAAGGGCTCTCGGCAACTCTCTCAGGTAGGTGTGGCTGCTAAATGGGATGTGAATCCAGGCCATCAGGCATGCTCACTGCGCTTTGCTGCATTTCTGTAATGTCTCTGCTAAATACAAGCAGAGAATGTTTTCCACCAGTAAAGTTGAACATAAAAATACTACGTAAGTATGTGGGGCCAGAGTGAATGGATGTGAAAGGTGACCAAGCAAGGCCTGACCTGCTGCTGGGCTAATGTCCTTGGTGTACATAGAAATACAGAGGAGGGGAGTAGGATGGAAAAGGGATACAGGGCCTTGGCTTTCAAACTGAGGGGATGTAATCATGCGTCATGTGGCATGTAAACATTGTCTCTTCCTTCCTACACATCTAAGAACCATGCTTCCTGGAGAGACATATATTGACCTGTGTTCCAAAAAGAGCTAAGGCCCATCCCTTCAGCTAGTAGACACTTTTTTCCTATGACCCACGGATCCAGTCTGAATAAGAACATAGGAATACTACAGGAGGTTTCACTATCTTCCCCCTCCACTTTCGTCCATGAGCCACATCTTGCATGGGTGTGCTATGTACTGTAAAAGGTATGAAACGACCTCAAAATATTGGGGGAACTAAAGTACCCAGTACATTCCTTGTGTTTACCATTCTACAAATTGGGCAAATACATTCTGTGATGTCTTCCCATTCTGGAAACAGAAATCTGTGCACCAATGTCCAAGACTGCAGGATTCCCAATAGCCATAGATAGGCATAAGCCAAAAATCCATCATGTGAGGAAAGGACACATTACATGGCATGCATACACATCATGGACTGCTATTCAGCTATAAGAAGAAACACAAGTTTTCAATATTCTATGAAATAGATGGATCTTGGAAACCTAACACACATTTTGAAAGCAAGCATGCAAGAAAAGATGTACATTACATGATCCCATGCTTTGGGGACACTAGAGTACAGACATTCATAGGCCCCAAAAGTGGAAAGTATGATGGAGGGAGGAAGGGGGGAGGGGCCGTCATGTCTTCATGGGTACAGAGGTTACATGAGATGGGATGGAAATGTTTTCAACATAGTTGGTAGTGCTGTCTACAAAGCATCACATCAGTGTCACTGAACATACCCATAATGAATACAAGCATCAGTATTACTTAGATTCTATCACATAAAGACCTAATACTCCAAGGCAATAGAGAACAGATACGGTCACGGCAAGAGATGCAGGGAAGACAGCTGAACAGGCCCCATGATCAGATGAAGAAGTGGCAAGCTGGCTTGGCTTCACGGTGGGCAGGACGGCTCAGGGGACTGTGTCCTGAAACACAGTGTGCCTTGAGTGTTTTCCAGATTGATGCTGATCAGTTCCCACTGATTACATCCCCACAGTTTGAAAGCCAAGGCCCTGTTTCCCTTTTCCATCCTGCTCCCCTCCTCTGTATTTCTATGTACACCAAGGACGTTGGCCCAGCAGCAGGTCAGGCCTTGCTTGGTCACCTTTCACATCCATTCACTCTGGCCCCACATCCACATCAAGCAGAACTCCCGAGTCATTAGGGAGCAGCACAGCCAATGTTGTGACAGCTCCTCTGTGTTCTCCTAGACCCTGTGGAGGGCCAGTCCAATGACATTCCTAGAGACAGGACAGAGGAAGGCGCCCCAGCTCTCCCTGAAGTATGCTTGCTTCTCCTTTTCTGAGATAGAAATGTTCCTTCCTTGATTTCTTCCATCAATGGAGGATGAAAATCTGGCACTTTACCTCCCAGGGCAGGGGGATAATAAACAGTCTCCCCTCGTGGAGGAATGCTGGGTCAAATCTGTTACTGACAGTGGACACAAAATGGGTGATGACACAGGGCAGCCTCAGTTACAAACTCGATGGGATCAAACACCTTCTTCAGCAGAAAAGGTTTCTCCTTGAAAAAGAATGGTCTATCTGTTTTTCAGAATGTACTTCAGAGATCTTCCACAAAAAGCTCGAGCACCATTCAAATTATCCTCTTTAACTTGGGTGGGGGGGACACTGACTCAACCATGGTACCTCATCCAATTGCCTTACGCCCTCCCCAAACAAGAGTTGGCCCACCATCATCCTGCATGGTGTGATCCTCACTGTGTTTCCTTTTCTCCAATCACAGGCAGATGCTGGAAGGAATGACAGCTGTATGTATTTAAGAGTATCTTGCTTTGGAAGGAAATCTAGGGTACAATGAAGTCTTCCCCCTGATTCTGGGTTCCAACATGGAATGAGGGTTGGGGGATACTGACCGAGACTGTCCAGTAAGGCACGGTGAGCACCTTGTACAGGGCCTAGAGGAACTAGAACATACAGAAGGTGTGATTTGTGTGCATGTGTGATGAAGGCCCTGTGCGTGTGTGTGTGTGTCTGTGTGTGTCTATGCATTATGATTGTGAACACAAATATGTGCCTTTCTCAGGAGATTATTTCTCACGCTTCCATCACAATCAAAGTGTCACCCTTCCAAAACACTCTCATCGCCCTGGCACTTTTTATATAATCATTTCCCCCTCACCACAGCTGTACCTAAAGGATGCTTCCGTTTGCTTTCCTGAGATGGGGATGGTTCGGAGATGAATGATCCAAACCCTTGACCTCCTCCATGGAGAGCCACGTTTTGAACCCAGGTTTTGATCTGAAAGTTTCTCTGGGCTACATACCTGCATTAGTCCCTCAGCCAGGGGGTCCTCAGGTATCAAAGGAACTAGCTAGCAAAGAACCACAGCATCTGAGTACATAGCCAGAAACCTAGATTCTATGAAGGTCCCCTACATGACCCAACATGGCACAGTGGCCTCCAAGGTCACAGAAGCCAGGGCAAGGATAGAAGCCAATGTCCCTGGTCCCTGGAGTCAAGTGCACAGAGAAAAGCCACATCCTCGTGCTCAAGCCCATAACGCTGGAAAGGGTGTGGGCCCATGGAGGACAGACCAGGGCAACATCTGTCACAGCTGGGCTCAATGTGTACACACGAGCAATGCCAGAAAAGCACCATGGAGGGAATTTAGTGTACTTGATAAGATTTACATAAGCCTTAGGGGGAGATTCAAATTCTCTAACCACACACTCATGCACCACTGGCAAATAGGAACTCAAGGTCAAGCTTGGTTGGAAGCTTCGGACCCAACACACCTGGGGCAAATCTCCTGCATAGCCAGCTTAGAGAGTGTCAGCACACACTCTAGGACTCCTCTGTGTAAGGAACTTCCCACTGGTCAGAAGACCTGGGCAGGTTTGGACAGCCACTGTCATCATGGAAACATACACACACACACACACATACACACACACACACACACATACACACGCTGTACAGCTCAAGAAAAGTGGAAGGGGTATAGCAAATTCCTTGATGGTGGTGCCTACTTAACACAAACTACGATGCCAGTGTTTTCAAGTGTTGTACATAAGATTTTCTGAAGACTAAGGATAAGTGAAAAAAACTACTAGGATCTCTTTCAGAGGATTGAACGCAGCCCCGCAAGAAAGGTTGCTTTTCACCCTGTGCAAAATCTTAAAAAGACATGATGCATACAGTCACAGCATATGGGGATCCTGGGCCAAGAATGGATATCCAAAGAAGAAGAGTGTGACAGCTTAGTGGCACTTCAGTCAGGGGAGGTTATGGGACCTGGTCCTCACACAGAAATTATTTAAGTGTTTACATGTATCTGATTGACTATTTCACTTGGATCAGGCTCGCCTTAGCTAGAAAGACAAATACCCTCTTCTTATTTCCTTCCTGCTCCTCTCCTATCCCTTCCTCTGTCCACCAAGGAGAAGGCCTGACAGCAGTGCAGTCTGTACTTCCTAAGCACCCACACACACACACTCGCCTCCTGTCCTCATCCATCCAAACTCCCTGCCTACTTCCTGAGCAGCCACACCAGTGTCCTCACAGTGGCTCTGTAACCTCCTAGCTCCCCCCAGGGATCTGATGGAAGAGCTATCCAGTTTGACGGCAGAGGAAGAAATGCCAACTCTCCCTCAGGTAAAATCATTTTTTTAAAGATTTTATTTATCTGAGGGAGAGAGAGAGAGAATGCAAACAGGGGGAGTAGCAGAGGGAGAGGAAGCAGCAGGCTCCCTGCTTTAGTAGGTGCCCAATGTGGGGCTCCATCCAGGACCCTAGGATCAGGTCCTGAGCTGAGGGTAGAAGGTGGAATGTCTGAGCCGCTCGGTCACCCCGATAAAGTCATTTTGTGCATCTGAGGGACAACTAGTGTTTGATTTCTCTTTCCATGAACATCTGAGCATGTACATGCCAGAGGGTAGAGACAATTTCCTTGGTGCTGAGAGTCTGCAGTGAGTTTATACCATTAATGGAAACCATATTTAGAGGGGCACCGAGAAAATACCACCAACAATTATTTAGGCAATGGATGGTCATGAGCATTTTCCAGGTGATAATTTTTTCTACAGAAACTAGCTTTATAGTTGCTGAAGAAAATGGACTTGGGAGATCTGACATTCCAAGCTGGAGCCTTTCCTGGAGGTGATTTTCTCCTTCTTTGGATCATAAACTCAGTGACTGTATCCCATCTAGCTTGCTTACATCACCAAGGGTACAGAGATGTGTGCACCTGGTGTGCACAGGGTGACATGATACTCACAGTGTCTCTCTTTCTCCAACTGCAGGAGGCGGCAACCGGAAATGGCTCATGTACATGTTCTCAGATCAGTCACCTTTCGGGGACAAATCTAGCTGAAGAACAAGGTAGGGCTTTCTCTCCTCCTTTGGTCTGGAGAGCTTCCCTGATTCTGAGTTCCTGCTGGGAACGGAGGCTGGGGTGGCCTGAAAAAATTGAGTGTCCTATAGAAAACTAGGACCCTGTGCTACAGTCCCTGCAGACAAGTAGGTCATCTAGGTGGTGTGCTTGGTGTGTCTGAGGGTTGGGGGCTTGTTTTTGTGTGGGTCGATGCAGCAGGACTGAGCATGTGGGTGTGTTGAAACATTTCATCAGAAGACATCTCCACTTAATGGAGTTCTGTGCATGGGTCAAAGTTTCAAAGCCAAACCTCCTTCATCCCTGCTGTGCACACCCCCTATGACACCACATTCCTCGCTGACCATAGCTACACCTGGAGGGTTGCTTAGGATTCCCTTTCCTCAGACAGGGATGGGGAGAAAGGAAGGGGCCCACATCTGTCCTAGTTGGGACATTTCTCAGACATAGTCAAAGCACAGAAGAATCAGGAAGCTAGTTTAGTCTATCGAAAAATCATCATCGGTCTTAAAAAAAAATGCTCATATCTTGAATGCACAGAGTGAAGGCTCACTGGCAAATGGCAACTGCCAGGAAACCTTCATCATTAGCTTGGTGCCTGATCAAACTTCCCAACAATCTGCTACACAGCCAGGTTAGAGAGTGCCCTACTCTCACCTGGCCTCTGCTCTCTAATGAACTCGCCACATGCTCAGAGGGCTCCTGGGACAATGGGTCCTGCTGACTTGAAGGACACACCCACAAGGCACAAGAAAGGAAGAGTGGGAAGAATCAGCACTTTGTGGATGGAGACTCTTTTGAAATGCAGGGATGTCAGTATGTTGAAATCCTGTGTCTTCGGTTTTCTTTATCATAAATGATTCATGAAGAAATAAAAAATTCTAGGGTAGTTGTGCTAGGATTGAATGCAACCCTGCAACACAGTGTTCTTCTGATGAAATACAATCTTCTAGAAGAGATGAGAGGTAGGAGTGACATAAGTTTATCCTGGCAGAGAAACAGTCTTGAAAATGTCCACAGCACAGTCACCATTTTGAGGAACTTGTCTGTCAGGAAAATGTAGCGTGCATATTAGTGTTTACCTTCTTTCAGACCAAAGATGTCACCCTGATTCAATTCCCTGTAGCTCAAGTTCAGAGGCAGTGTCTCTCCTTCCTTTCCTGCTCCTTCCCCTGACCTTTCTTGATGCAGCAGCAGCTCGCTCAGTCCAGACCAATTTAACCACACGTCTCCCTAACTTGTGCACACACCCACACCAAGCAAAACTCCCTGAGCTATTCCTGCCGAGCCCCACCAGTGTACTGAACATTTCTATGTACATCTCCCCAGCTCCACTGGAAGGCCTGATGGGTGAACGTTCCATGGAAAGTGCAGAGGAAGACTCCCCATTTTCCACCAGGGTGTTACATTGGCCTTTCTTTGAGATACAACATTGACTATTTTAATCAAAGTCAAATACAAACATTTACATGGTGGGGAGAAGTTTTAGTGAGAATCTGTTACCAAATGCTACCTAATCCCAAAGACATTGCAGGATGGGGGGAAGGGAACAACCACAGCAGGATCAGCTACAATCTGTAGGGCAGTAGGCTTTGGTACGGGCAGCAGCTATTTCCTTGCCACCTATTTTGTCCAGTGGGACCCGGGACATGCAACCTTAGGAAGACTGGATGCCTTTGTGCATGACTCACATTGATCTCTTCATACTTTGGGGTTCACTGGCCTCTATCACACTTCCCTGCCTGGTTTCCTCCCATTACCCAGGTTAACAAAAGAGCCATGCAAACAGGACAAAGCATGATTTGATATTCATAATGTTTTCTTTCTGAAATCGCAGGTGGCCCTGCTGGAAAGGGAGGGTGGTAGGTATTCTGTACTCTAGAGTCACTCACTGGTTTGGAACAACCTGGAAAGGGGGAAAGGTGGGGCTTCCTCACAGGCTCAATGATGAGAACCACCCTGATTCCATGTCCTGTGGGATTTAAAATAAGGGTCATAGTAACAGAAAGGTATTTTGTGGGTAAAGACCCGTGGCCTTATGGCCCTGTCCCCGGAAACTACTCTGCTGCCCTCAGGTGGCGTAGGTTTGGTGCAGGGAATAGGTACGCCTTTGAGATGGACTATTTCACAATTATTCAATTCCCTGTAGCTCCAGTTCAGAGGCAGGGTTTCTATTCACTTCCTTGCTCCTCTCCATGACTTTTCTTCCACCATCAAGGAAGGGCCAACTGCAGTTCAGTCCATACTGATTAGGTTCCCCACCTCCATACACTTGTCCACATGTGCACGCCAGGCAAAGCTCCCTAAGCGATACTCTAAGAGCTCCACCAGTGTCTTAACACTCTGTGTATTTCTACCTAGATTTCCTGGCTAGCCTGAAGAAGGCTTGCTGAGCTTAAGTCAATAATTGGGCCAAGTGTGTTAAAGCTGGGCTTGTTTTTCAATGCAATGAGCCCTGATTTGGCTATCTCTGTAAATGCTCGTCTTTTGAAGAGGGAAAGTAGGGTTCAAGAACCCACCTTTGTGGACGTTCACGTCTAACCCTGGTTGTCTTTCCATATGTATTGCTTACATAAGCTAGACAACTTGAGGACATCTTCAGAAACATTTCCACATTGGCTCATGGATAGGCAATCCCCTTGCTTGTTATTCTGTGGGGATAATACCAGGACCCCATGGGCACAGGGAATATTCAATAACTGGAAAATGGGATTGATTCCCCCATGACTGTAGAACTCACCTAGCACCTTGACCTTTTGGATGTGGCTGGGATGAGGAAATCATTTCCTCAAACCCAGAGAACATATGCCGCTCCACAGGGATCATTATGGACTTATGGAGATAATGAAGGCCCCAACTCTCTTTATGACTGGAGTAGAGGATGCACTTGCGGATGATCTTATTTTTTTAATATGTTTTCTCCCACCTGCCAGCGACTCCTTGTGATGAGGATATTTAGGCGAGACCTCAAATAAAAAGGGCTTCTTGCAATGGTTTCTTCCCTCACAGTCCTACTGATCCAAGACGCCGCCCCTATTCAGGTACAATGGCAAACAAAGGCTTTAGCTAAGAATCCAACTGCCCTCCTGGGAAAAGGAACCTCCAAATTCATACAGGGATGGCCCCTGACTCTAAGGACTTGGCAGCAGCTCCAGAGCATCACAGAGAACAAAGGCCACCAAACGATGATAAGAGGCTGACTTATCAAGTACCAGCTTATGCTTCGAGATCTGCTGGAACCAACACCTGAAACTGGCCCAGCTTTAAACCCAGCGACCCTTAGTCCTGGACCTGACCACTCTACGTCCATGGCTCATAACTCTTCAAAGGTTCTTAAGTCGACCAGATTGAAAGATGCCCATATGAAAATGCAGAGTACATTTGGTTTATCAATGGCAACAGTTTCATGGAAAGTGGGTAGGAAAAACCAGGTATGCTGTCATCAGTCGAACTCAGACTGCTGAGGTCAAAGCCTGTCAGCAAACATGTCTACCCCCAAAGCAGAATTCCTAGTGCCCATTTGTTGGTTGTAATTGGCAAAAATCTTGCAAGTATTTTTATCCTGACTCCCAACAGGCCTTCCTCGTCCTCTATGCCCATGAAGCAATTTACAGAAAAGGTGCTTCTTCTCAAGCCATAACCCCCCAATCCAATATGGGCCTGAAATGATTGCACATTCAAAGAATGGCCCTCCAAACCCGTGTACCCCTTCAAATCCTGCCTGCAGTTCAAGGAGACCCAGTGTTAGATGGGGGCACCTGGCTTGAACCCAATGGCTATGCAGCCCTAACCTGTGGCCACGGCTTCCCCCAGGCTCAAGAGGCCACCAGACTCTTGGGTTGGGCCTGGATGCATGGGCACATTATTAAAACCATCACCAACCCAGCCAACCTTCCATATTTCAAACAAAGTTGCGTGTGTTCTGTGCTTCATTGGGATGGCCACGTAGCATCCATCTTTGTTCCCTCTTTGGGACTGGAGGATGTCCTGTGGCACAGGGAACTCTTTACTGAGTACACAGTCAAGGCCTTAAACATGACCCCAAACAGGATTTCTCTATTAAATATGGGAATGACTCCAATGCATAAAGTAGTTCTACAAAACACAAAGGCTTTAGATGTAACTGCTGCACAAGGTGGAGCTTGTGCTAAAGACAGAATGCTGTGTGTACATTCCCCATTATCACAAAGAGATTTCTGGGTTCCTAAAAGACACCAGTGCTCATATCTGCACTTTCAAGGACCCCTCTCTTTAAGGACTGGCTCATCTCTTGGTCTGGGGGAGGATTCTCACCCACTATCAAAGGACTCATCATGAGGCTTCTCCTTCTTTTTGTTCTCCTAACCCTGTTTTGTTGCTTTCTCCCCTGTCTCTCCAGGTGGTGCCAGGAATCCTTCACTGCACTAACTTCCAGAGGACAGATGGTCCTTTCTACTGAGGAAAATCCAAACAGAAGTTCTCCACCGCACTCAGCAGCCTCTGTAATTCACAACTCTTACACAGAGAGACCCCCAAATGACCAGTACTGACCCATAGGTAGGGACATCTTTATGCCCCTATTCAGCAGGAAAACGTTACAGAAGCTAAGACCTTCCTCCTTCAACAACCTTAATGACTGAAGGGTCTAAACTGTTCAGGAGGACATAAGGAGGGAAGAGAAGGCTAGCTGAGGACAAAGCAGAAGCTGGCACGCCACACCGCCCCTCTGCAGCATGTGATGTGGGTGACATTCCTCAGGCACTCTGGCTGCCCTAAAGCCAAGGAAAGGAAACAAACAAACAAACAAACAAGTTCTTCACAAATAGAGATCAAAACACTGCAAGACCTGAGTCTCCCTCAGTTTACAAATGCCTAGTGATTGCCAAGGAAGAGGCTTGCTTGTCAACAGGCTAGCTAACTTCCAGAGACCCATAACTCCATTTCCTGAAGCCCTAACATCTCCCACCCCTCTGTCACACTGAGGGAGGCTGAGGCAGAGGAAATGTCAATAAAACGGAATTTCCTTCCAAACCTGCAGTCCCTTGAGAAGGACCTATGAGAGGAGGAAGTTAACGTTCCTCCAGGAAGCTCCCAACTACCTGTCTATTAATGCCTTCCTAGAAGGAAAAACCACCTTCACTTGACAAGAGCAAAGCCTCTGGTATCCTGTGTGCCTTCTCTCCTACTGAAACGTTCTTGCAAAACCTCCCTTTTTCCCGACCTCCCCCAACGCCATCCTAGAGTCTCAGCCTCCCGTCATGACCCCGGCATAGCAAGCCTTTCTACCCACGGGTCCTGTCCCTGTGCTTTAATAAAATCACCTTTTGCCAGCAAAGCCGTCTCAAGACTTCTTTCTTGACCATCGGCCTTGAACTCTAACGTCTTTCCTACATCAGTCCTGTCTCTTGTAAGGCTCCTGTGGAAACACCCCTGCAACACTGTCCCATTTCTGTCAACTCTTCCGTCTCCATCCACCTAACCCACTGCACATTCTGTGTCCTCTGAGCACAGGACACTTCTGTGATTCCTGGACTGAAACGGGCACATGGCACCTCTTTCAGTCCTCCCCTTTGTGGAGTTTGCCCATCTTAATCTCCCCAGCATCCCATCCTCACTTTCTTTTTCTTGCGTGTTTATCCGGTCAATAGGTTCTAATCACCAATACCCTAGAACATGTTTCTGCTCCTTAGTAGATGACTCCATTTCTTTCCTTTGTCATCAAGCTCAAATCTTAACTCTCAGATGTTTGTCTCACAACTTTCAAAATTTTTCTTTCCCCTAATGCCTCTCTACAAGTTTTTCTTCTCCCTTTTTCTCGAACCCTTCTTTCCTTCCTTCCCTCCATTGTCTTTTTCTTTGTATTCCTTCCTCCCTCCCCCTCTTTCCTTCTTTTGTTCTGTTAGTCACCATAGAGTACTTCAGCAGTTTTTCACGTAGTGTTCCGTGACTCATCGTTTGCGTATATAAGACCCAACTGCTCCCTGCAATACATTCCCTATTAAAAAGGATGAAATGATACCCACACGGGTGCATCTGAAAGAATCTGCTTCTCTACAAGTCAACGGTAAGCTTCACAGTAATAAAACCTGGCCTTCCACACTACAGCTGGACATGGGATACACGCTAAGCATTCACCACAATCTCCTGTCTTCCAAGAGACTGAGCAAACGGGTTGTCCCACCAAAAATCTGAATAGTTTCATTTCTCGGCTGAAATGGGACTCAAGTCAAGCCATCGCCATGTAGAAAGATCTATATGAATTCAGGAAAGTAACATTGCACTTGAATAGAAGTGACATGCAGAGTTTTACACACAGGCTATACCTGAAGGAGGAGGCTGGAATTACTACGAGTCAGGAAGGAAGGAACATGAGTGAGTAATCCTGTCCTCGCCATTAGCAGAGGGTTCACACTGCACAGGAACCCAGCCAATGCTGGGGCGTAGGAGGAAGATTTCTCACGTACCTCACCTCACTCCACGTGTCCTAACTCACAGGGAAGAGAAACCTTGTATTTACAGCCAATGTAGAAGAGCCTTCAGCCATGTGTCCCCGTTCAAGTGACATCAGACCTCGTTCATACTGGATCGTACCACACACATCTCCCCAGTGTGGGAGATCCTTTAGTCGGGGCTCTAACCTCGGGAGACATGAGAGAACTCACCCTTCCAAGGAAAGTAGACATGATACACGTGGGGGAAACAGTTCCATGGCGGTGCTCACCTCTGTACACAGCAAAACCACCAGAGCAGTGTCTTAAGAATGTAAAGAAGGTGGGAGACCCTTCATTCAGAGAGCTCTACTCTTACTCATGCCAATGACCTCACACGGGGTAGAAGCCATGTGGTGGGACTTCTGTACAAGAGTCTCAGCAACATGCATCCCTTCGAGGCCACGGGCACATTCCCACAGACAGAAACTGGTTGAATGCCATCTACAAGGGATAGCATTTCGTCCAGCCACACCCTTAGCCAGCATCTGAGAATCCACACCAGTGGGAACCCTGACAAATGTGGTCAATGTGGAAGAGCTGTCAGATACAGCTCTCACACTTGGAGACACCAGACAACTCAGAGCAGGGAAACCCGTGTCTGTCATCACTGGGGTCCCGCCTTTACCCAGAGCGCCCACCTTTCTCACCACCACAGAAATCACACAGTACAAACCTTGTGTCTCCGATCAATGAAGCAGAGCCTTCTGCTAGAAGTGGTCCCTTTCCAAGTACCAGAGAACTCACATGGGGAGAAACGCTAGCACTGTATCGTGGGAGAAGCTTCAGCTGGGGCTCTGGCCTGAGCTCCCGCTACAGTCTCAGAGTGCGCGTCATCCCTCACACAGGAGCAAAGGTGCAGGGACCTCCTGGGACACCCTGCGTCATCGCTGCTGCTCAATGCCGATGAAATCCATGTGGGAATCCCATTCCTCACGGAGCCAACACATGAAGGACTGGGGAGGAGTCGCACAGAAGAAAATCCTCCCGGTGTGATGAGGAAAGCGATGTCCTCAGGTATCCCTTATTCCTCAGCCAGCAACGACATCCTCACACTGAGGAGACACTGATCCCAACGCAAGGGGGGGGAGTTCTTCTCCTGACACTCACATCAGAAAATCACTGGGAAAGTACCTCCCAAGGAATTTCTTAGTGTGAAATTAACATACAAACTCAGATACTGACAATTTTTCACTGCAAACACATACAATTGGGTAACATTCTGAGGGATGTCGAATGCAGTATTCAGTAACCAATAGCTAGAAATAAAGCAAATCTGCTCCCTTCCATCAGTACTTGCAGAAAGGCCAGTATCACCAAACAGGCGGGGTCTCACAGCCGTGCACACTGTGCAAAGTAAGAACCGGGGACTTTTCTTTTACTAGCTCTCACCATTGACACTGGTACTGTCTCTTGGTAGGAAGTTTTACACATAAATACACTGCCGGTGATCCATGAGAACATAGCTTGGAGTATTAACTCAGAAATGTAGAACACAAGGTGATATATGTTCATGAAAACATTTAATCTTCCGATGTATGTAGATAGCAAGGATGAATGGCAACAGGTTTCAACAAACACACAGTTTGTGATCTACCTCATGTATCCTTAATTCTACTGATATTCTGCTCATAAATTAGAAAGGACTTACAAATTTACTTCATTCTTAGAAATATTTGTATTTTCTTTACTTATTTGAGAGCAAGGTAGCTAGAGAGAGAGCAAGAACAGTTGGGGTGGAGGGGGGAAGAGGGAGAGGAAGCAGGCTTCACATTGAGAAGGGTGCCCAAAGCAGGGCTTGATCCCCCAGGATCCAGGGATCCTGACCTCAGTCAAGGGCAGATGCTTACCCAACTGCGCCACCCAGGGGCTTGCAAATTAATTTCATCTTTTACAAAGGTGCTCTTCTGGAAGAAATGTAGGTACCAGGACAGGAAAACCTCTACAGTTCAGCATCGGGCAGTGAGGGCTTCCTCCCCGTCTATGAGAACGTGGTAGCCAAGTGGTTTTCTCCACCACCAAGAATAGATATGTATCTCTGGGCCTAAGAAGTGGTAAGACCACTGAAGACATGGACATAGCCCCCTGATTCAGAAGATTTTAGAACAGGAGGGGATACTTACACTGCTTTACATAATGACAAAGCACGTCCAGGAATGCCTGTGTGGTTTTATCAGTTAAGGGACCAACTCTTGATTTTGGCTGAGGTTATGATCTCAGGATTGTGGGATCAAGCCCCGTGTCACGCTCCGCAAAGTATGTGGCGCCTGCTCAAGAGTCTCTACCTCTGCACCAGCCCCCCTCCAAAAAGAAAAGAAAAGAAAAGAAAAAGAAAAAAAGCATGTCCACTCAGAGATCCATTTGTAAGGATGCCCAACATTCGTTGCTCTAAATGAATGGCCATAAAAAGAAAGTGTTCGCAGAAAGACTATCATAGAGAGAATGTCTACTTATGAGGTAAACCTGCAATAACTCAGGATTCTGCTAACAGAGGCAACCTGTAGTTCAGATGTTTTGTTGGGGGCAGGGACTTGCAGAACCTTCTCCATATGTGCTGCTAAGTAATTTTCCCCAAGCATCAAACACTAGATGTTCTGGTTAAGGGCTCATCTCCAATTTAATCGACAAGAAGAGGGTATCTTTCCCTCCAAAAGAAAGACAGAAGCCAGCAAAAGAAGACACCTAAGTCAAGGCCTGAACCTCAACCCAGGCGGGAGGTTCAGAACCAAGACAACTTACCACTGTGATGCACAACCACCAGGGAGACAACAGGGGTCACACTCCTGTATGTGTTGCACTTGAATCTGCAGTGAAGAAACAGAGACCAGACCAGATGCTTCCCACAAGGCCATGTCACCTGAGCCTCGAAGCACCATCTGTAAAAACAAGTAGAGCATTTAGCTGAGGTCTCAGGACCTGCTCTCAGGGAGACACAGAGTCACCCAAAACTGAAAGCATGCTCCTCCCTCCCAGCAGGGAGTGCAGGCTCAAAGAGGCCAAAACCACAGGGCCCCGCGTTGTTTGAAAGACTTAGCATTGCTGCTGGCAGACCTTCAAATAATACGTGACTGGCGATTTGGCTACCAGGAGTTCTAAGATGTCTATGCCAGACCAAAGCACAAGAGGATGTGGGCCAGAAGGTCGCCCAGAGGTCAATCGCCATTTGTAACTAGTGACGAGAGTCTAAACAAAGTTCCTGCTGCTCCCAGAACCAAACCAGAAGACCTGCAGAAACCCTATTTCGAAGGCATTTTTGCATGACCATCCTAGGGATGCCTATTTCTCCTTGAATCTTCTTTCACATCTGAAATGCGTTCTCATTCATCTACCCCGTAACTTCAGTGATAGGGAACTCCTACAGGAGACGTGCATACACTCTACCTCCTCTTTTCTACTCTACGCGAGTGACCCTCTTAGTCTTGCTTCCTGTCTTCTTTCACAACTCTCTATTCAAAAGCATATTAGCAGTCATTAACTATTTTTCTTAATTTTTGGCTTATATTTTAGTCACAGGTTCAGTAAACAATTCTAAAACAGTGAAAAAGGATAGCTTGAGATGAGTAACACAGTAAAGCAGTATTACATTCTTAAAAGGAATTCTGTGAGATTCAACTGGCAAACTGCATTAACACATACTGAAAGGAAACTCTAAGCTATGCCACCTGGAAAATCTCTATTTGTCTGAAATAGGCCTCTGGGGTCTTTCCTTGTTAAGAGATGCCTCTCACAGACAGTGAAACTCAAACAAACAAACAAAAACAAAAACAAAAACACAAAACCTAATAACCACAAAATGAAATTGTAATCTTTACTGTGGAGACTGAAGGAGTTTCACTCCTAACCCCCAATTATGATACTGACCCAAAGTGCAAGCCCTCCAACAACCAGCTTCTAGAGCATTCCGGGACCATTTGCCACTGCATTCTGATAGGATGTTCTCAGTCAGAAGACACTGTCACCCTACAAGGTGAGGTCCCCAAACCTACTTGCAAACTAAATAGTTTCATAGCTTCACGGGACCCCTTGTGAGGCACAGAAATGCCTGGCGGTGGTGGCAGCGGGTGCCAGCCTGGATGGGTGACGGATTTCAGTTCAACGGATTTGGGATGGTTTCTTAGCTGCAAGAAGGCAGCGGCAATCACACTTGGTTTCATAGCATCTATTCTAACTAAGCCTAGCAGGCATAGTAACTGAGCATACCATTCAGATTTTGAAACCCTGCTTTGCTGGAACTTTTCATGAGCAATCTCTAGAGTGGACTTTCAGTAGTGTCTTGAGCCCAAAGCCAACCCCAATACTCACATCAGACTTGTCTGCAATACCTGTAGATTTGGATGCACTCCTCTTCACGAGGTCCCCCAAATATCCTGAGGTTCCTATACCTGCCAACAAGTAATATTCCCTACTCATCTGGCAAGGCTCCTGGGCACGGTGTCATCGAGGTGTCAAGCTGCTATTGCCAAGGGGCTCCACAAAGTCACCCTTAATTCCTGAAAATTGTCTCGTCATATCTGAAGCAATGCATGTCTCGCTCAAATTGGACATTTCACTCAATCCCTTGGTAAAATAACCCATGTTTCCAGTGGTGTCCTGTTACAAGAAAAAGGCACTTGTGCTGAACTTATGCCAATAATCCTAACTACCTTGGAAGAGAGAATACTCACTGAGAGTTTCTGAATACTGGAGGGTTCAGGGAGGGAGACAAGTTAAATACTCCCACTTATTCACACAGAAATATTTCATCACATTTCTGTAGATCATGGATATTTTCAGATACAGTTTCCCTCAATCTGGAAGAAGAAACATTAAAGAACCAGCAATGTTTCAAACAAGCGTCACAAAGGTAGACTCAATCTTCCTCAACTCACTAAGTCCCCCATTATTAATTCTTATAAGGCTTGAATACAGCTTTCCCATGAGTTCTGCAAATCTGTACCCAGTTGAGTTTGAGGATTTTCACGATCGGACACTAAGACCCCGCGAGACACATACACCGTGTACACCGTCACAGGCATTTAATGGCAGAGTAGGGATGAAAGGCCTGCAGACACACGCTTAATGAGATATATTTTTACCGAACATAGAAGGCAAGATGTCAACATGGAAGCACAGAGGCCACAAGACCTGCATCCTGGTCCCCAGGGCACGGCATGTCCATGAGTTTCCATTCCTCCAAGCCACAAACGCTCATGTCTTTTGAGCCAAGGATTCTACTTCTAGCATTTTCTCCCAAGAAGAGAACCAGAGAGGATGTAAAGGATTTGCAGCAGTGTTTACGGAGGCTTCATGGATGACGGCAAGGCCCTGCAGTCCACGGCCTTGCCTGAGGCCCACAGACCTGTTCAGTGCCCCGTTGCATCCACCATGGTCAGGCAGGCCGTGCCCCTTCTCCCCAGGTGCCCCGCAACACCCTCTCCTGGTGTCCACCAGGCCGCTTGGCCTCTGTGTTCCATGTCCTCGATGGATCTCTTTGGAAGGCTGTAACCCGCAGAAGGGTGGAAGGAGGGAATGTACACCTTCCCACGTTTTCTCCCTCCTTGCACCCATCTGAGGTTTGTGCAAGGGGAGCAGAGCTGCAGGAACACACACATTGGGTTCTTCCTGTGCGGTGCTTCCAAGAATCCCCTTGCACACAGCTTGACCCTTAGCACTTAGCAGGCTCCTTTGGTCTCCACCCCTACCAACCGCCCCCGCCACGGGGCAGCATTCCAGCATCCTCAGAATGCACTCCCACACCCTAGCTAGCTGCCCTCCATCCAATGCCCAGGTGCTGACCTAGGCATCCAAAAGGAGACTGGATGAGGAGACATGCCCACCACACCCATGTGCCTGAGTGTGCTTCACCCCACACCATCTGCTTCAGGGTTGTGGCTATGGCAGACTTCACATTGTATGCTTTTTGCCCTGAGACATGCCAACCCTCCAACGTGGCACAGAGCACAGATCCGGGCTTCAGCCCCCCAGCAACCTGGCTGGCTGATGTGGCTGCCTGGGCCTGCCTGCCTCCCTCCCTGGCTCCAGTCCTTTCCTATGAGCAATTGCCTGAGCCCTGCGACTCTGGCTCTGCCTCCGGTTCCCCGGGGCCTGGGTGCAGGCCGCCAACAGGCAGTTGAGGAGCTGCAGACTCCAGCTGGCCGACCCCGTGCTCCCCTCCATTCAATCACCGTGGTGACCACTGTGCGCCCAGGTGCCAGATAGAGGATTGCAACCCCGCCTTCCTGCTCCAACACAGGGGCTCCTCTGAAGCAAGGCACAACGGCCCCAAATAACCTGCCCCTCAGCCCCCACCCCACCGGCCCAAATAACCCCTGGGGACAGAAGTACCAAGATGCCAACACAACCTACACAACCTACGCTCCAGGCAGCGCATTTCACTCATCCTCACGTTTGCAAAAGTTGTCTGATGGCTCCAGAAATACCCTGCTAAGTTATGGTCCAGATGCTCTTGTTATGTTTCAAACCGAAACCTCCCCAGATTTTGAAAGGTCACCTGACCCATTTCTGAGGGCTGGCCCAGCACCATACCGACATCTCCTGCCTGCCTGGGACTCTGTCCTCAGAGGGAATTCCCATCATTGCTGGCCAGAGGCATGACCCTCTAGCTGCCCCAGCTGACCTGAGCAGGAGCACCAGCAGAGGAGGGGAGAAGGGGCAGGGCCCTCAGGTCAGAGATGAGCCCACATGGTGCTCAACGAGACATGACATCCCTCTGGGGGCCTCCAAAGAAGGGGCAGCTCTGATAACAAACTCAGGGGCTTCATCTTATCTAAAAGGTGTATAAACAATGATCCACATGGCTTTCTCAGACCTGAGAAGGGGCCGTGACCAGCAGGTCAGGCTGACGTGGATGCCGGGTTGCTGTGGGCCCACCTGGCGCCGTGCACCACTGAGCACAAACTTCTCGGCAGAGGCCAAGGTCCGCACATGCCTGGATACCCGAGGAGGCAGGGCCTCTCTCCGGGAGCAGGTCCCGGAAAGCAGGATGATGCCTCCAGGTGTGAAATAATCCCTCAGGTCTGAGTGCAAGACTGGAAGCGTCTCTCTGTCCATTGGGTTTGCCCAGCCCTCCACAGATCTCCTCTTTCCCAGCAGTGACTTGGAACCTGCAGTCTCCCCCTGACCCCGAGGTGCGCTGGAACCATGCTCTTCAACAGGGGCACGCTGCTAGGCCCCTGAGAGAGGCAGGCCGGGACTCCCAGAGGGCAGGGGCACCCGGAGCATACCAGTCTCGCCCACAAACACCTCCACAGCATGCTAGATGGGCTCAGGCCAATGCTCTTGTAGGCCGTCAGCATGACCGCAAAGTGCCGGTATTTCTTCACACCTACAGGTGGAAAGAGACAGGGATCAGGGGGTCTGGAACCACCTCCTTGTCTTGGAACCGCACTGAGGTTCTGCGGGGAAAGCCCCGGGTATCCCCGGAGGGTCTGTGGAGTGGTGTCCTCCTCCTTCCCTGACCGGGGACTATCATCCACTGAGCACAACAGCAGACCCACCCATCCCCTCCACGCTCAGGGTCAAGGAGACAGCAGGCTCTCTTCCAGATGGAAGAATGGAGGCGCCAGAACACAACGTCATGGGGCTTGCCATTCCTCCAGAATCTCTGAGAACACATGGGGAAAAACCCCAGCATCTGAGGAAGAAATTCACTGTTTGGACTCTTGAGTATTTTAATTTTATAACTTTCCAGTTGCTTCTACCTTGCATTTCTCCTTGCAGTACTACTGAAAATGTCAAAATAATTGTTCCTCCAAGAATAGAAGTCAGCCATCAGATCTACCCAGAAATGAGACCCTACGTACCATCTTAGGTGGGACCTCCTCAAATCTTCTTCTTAGTGGGATGCAGTCTGAAGACTCAACTAGCCTGGATTATCCATGAACTAGGAAACTGCCCCCTTCCAGGGCCATGAGGGACCTGAAGCAGGTTGCCAGCCACCCAGACAATGAAAAGGGATGGTAGGAAAACACACTCGGATCATTGGTGTTTTCCTGTTAGAAAGATGGCAGAAAAGAGATGGACGAGAATTCTCAAGGAAGATTCATAACAAAGTAAGCTTTGCTAAGAGAGCCACTCTGGAACTAGAGTGTGAAGGACAATAAGGAAGGGAAACCATAAGCACATCTCCTGTCTGAATTATCTGAGCACCATAAACTTTTGACTTCTGGCACATGGACCTGCTCAGTGGCAAATCCACCACCACCTGGTACACATCCTTCTACTCTGGGCTGAAAGAGAGACAACATAACGCCTGTTAGCTGCCAGCACTCATCATCATTCTTTCAAAACAAGTGCCTGTGCTTTTCCCTCATAAACCTGTACTCCCTGCTCAAAATCGGGAGCACACCTGATTTCTCTCCACTCAGTGTCTCCCAGATGACTGTCCCTAATTCCCCAAACAGAAGTGTCTTTTTTTTTCCCCCCGCTTTTTCCCATCACCCACTGCTCGACTGACACAATGATGTACCAAGGCAAAGGGCCATGTTAGGCTATTTATACATTGGCAGGTAATGACAAACATCAGAGGAAACGTTAAAATGCCAAAGTCCACTTCACCTTAAATTCAGATTCCTGAAATTGATGTGTTTCCAATTCAGTCTTTTTGGAAAATTTCTTTCCAAAGAACCAGCTCCGGGTGTCGGAAATAAAAGGTCTATTTTGACAGAACATCAGAAATCCATCCAAGGTCCTCCATCGTAGTCTATAAGGTACTCTAAATAGCTACACTTGTCTTCACACCACCACCACCACCAAAACCCTCGCCAAGTCGTAAACTCCAATTAATTGTTACCTGACATTTGCCAAAGTGACAGAGATTACTCGATATTATTCAAAACTTAACTTCTTAAAAGTACATATTTTCACAAAATCATTAAGTTTTCCAAACCTCTGCCAGAAAAGTGATCTATTTAGATACAAACTGGATAAAATGGTGTAACTGCGTTACCTGAAGCAGCATGACGTATTGTATTGTCATGTGTAAATATATGCTGTTACTCGGGTTCTTTTTTTTTTTTCCTCCAATCGTATTATGTTGCAGAAGTCATACAATATTTCTATTTATGTTTCATTTTTATTAATTTATTTATTTTATAAGGATTTTACTCACTTCTTTGCCAGAGAGAGCTCACAAGTAGGCAGAGTGGCAGGCAGAGGCAGAGGGAGAAGCAGGCTCTCCTGCCCTGAGCAGGGAGCTCAACTTGGGCTGGATCCCAGGGCCTGGACCTGAGGCAAAGGCAACTGGCTAAGTGACTGAGAAACCCAGGTGCCCCAGGAAGAAACTATTTTAAAGTAATCACTTTATATTTGCTGCCTGCAAATGGCTATATCCCCTGGGTTTTTGCCAAGGAGTTCTGAATTTTCTCTTTCCAAGAGACCACAGAGCAGTGGCCAGTCCCGCAGGGACTTACAATGGATGTGGCTCCCTGCTTGCCAAGCGCCAGGGAGTGCATGGACAAGGGGTGAAACCAGCAGAGAGGTTTGGGGTCCAAACACTCCAGAGTGCACAGACTGACCTCTGCAGCCAAGAGGGTCCTGCCCAGCTGTCACCTGCCTCATCCTCTGTGTCCATGTAAGGACACCACATATGCATGCCATGTATGAAGGCCCCGGAGGCGCCATCCAGTGGTGGAGATGACCCACTGTCCACTGTCCACTGTCTGCAGTGCAGGCAGTCTGCACTGCAGGGAGGGCACAGGGAGGGCGACCCTCCCTGCAGACCAGAAATTGAGGATGGGTGGCAGGGAAGAGGGAGGTCAATGCACTAAGGGCCTTTCAAATGAGACACACAAGGGGAATCCAGTGTTTTCAAAGAGTATCTCTCTGTCCCATGCAGAAAGGGCACCTTGGGATCCAAACTGATGCAACTCACTGAAAAATGACGGATGTATGTTTGCATCCTTAGCTTGTGGCTCAGGCAGTCCGCCCCACAGACAATATTAGTAACTGTCACCCTTGGCTCCAAGGGGCTCCTGGAAGGAACACAGGGCCTTCCTGGGGAGGGGGACCCCACAGATGGCACTTTTTTTTTTTTTTTACATATTTTACTTATTCGACACAGCAGGCATGACTTGGGTGAGGGGCAGAGGGAGAAGCTCTCCCCCCTGAGCAGGAAGACTGATGCTAGGTTTGATCCCTGGACTCCAAGAGCAGGACCTGAGCTGATGGCCAAATACTTAACCCACTGAGCCGCCCAAGAATTCGTAGAGCGACTTTGTGAAACAATGTCTTATATATAGGAGTTTTACAGAGCAGAGGATGTAAAATGAAAATTTAAGTCTCCTATGTGCCCTCAGGAGTATCTTCTTTTAATGAAAAGATATGTAGTTAGTTAACTTACAGTGCAGTATTGGGTTCTGCAGCAGAATTCAGGGATTCATTACTTATATCCACCACTCAGAGCTGATCACAAGTGCCTTCTTCAATGCCCATCATCCACCTACCCCTCCGCAACCCAATTCCTTCCATTACCCCACAGTTTGCAGGGATGCCTTCCCTCGGAGAGTTCCATCATGACCCATCGCCATGGTGACCTGATGACATACACCCTTCCTTCCATTTCAACTGTCACTCTGTGAGCCGAGCCCCTTGCAGTTTGAACAGGTGTAAAGGTCCCCACGATGGGAAATCTCAACTGCTGTTCTAAGGGTATGTTCCTATCGATTTTATCAATTCTATTCTCTCAAGTTGACTGCCTCACTTTTACAGGCACTGGGTTCTTTTCTTTGGCTTTTCATTTCCACCCTCTGATTTCTCCTCCTGGTTAGATGCACGTATTTGTTAGTTTTTCTGTGTTACTTCGTTTTGATTTCTTGGTGAAGCTGCCTTCCTTAAGTAGCTTCTATGTTCAGAAAACCGTACTATTTCTGAGTGCCAAATTCGGACATAGTCATACAGTGAACACACACAGGTCACACGCCACACTGTTGTCCCTGGAGCAGGACAATCTTGTTGCGACCCAGGCAACCCGTTTGAGGGGAAGGAACTGCCAGTCAACTCTTCTCAATGGAGATGACAAAATCGGAGAGGAACGGTCAGCAGTCGAAAGGCAGCTGTTTTTAGAAGGAGAGACACTGGAAAATATTGGGGTGTTTTCATGGGTTGATGTGGAGGGTTGCACTGGCCGTCTGCATGATGCCTGGGAGTGGATGGGAATGGGCTGGGCCACCGGGTGGGTGGAAAGAACACTCCGCAGCTGCACAGTGGACTGTCTGTTGACAGTCTCAAAGATACTGCGGGGTTGGGTTCTTAAGGCTAGGCCTATGGAGGGAGACAGGAGACTGTCTCCTACACCTACAGTCTCCAGAGGGGATCAAGAGACCTGAGAGTAGAGAGGGGATGTTGGGGTGGAATGAGAGAGTAGGGAGGAACACACTCAAGCCAGGGCAGCCTCACTTCCATCCAGGCTCCTCAGAACACTCCTCGGATCAAGAGTAGGGCATTCAGCATCATACATTTCCTTCCTTAAACCAACTATCCCGGCCCAGATGGCCACTTCCATGTTAATTCTTACCATGAACTGCTCCTCGGGATTGGCCAGCGGAAGGCAAGTGAATTCTCGCCGGGGTCATAGTGTGACAGTTGGGAGTGGAATGGCCTGGAGTTTGAACCAGCTTGGGGTCCAAGCAGAACACCAGGAGCCGGGCGGCGGGTGGGGGGGGGGGGGGGGGGTTCAACTGGCTTTCACGAAGGCCGTGGGCGACTGTGCTGACCTTGCAAAGAGGTGGGGGACTGTGGCCAATGCTTCATGTTCCTGGTCCTTCACTAGGGCTCCATTTGGAAGAAACATCTCATATTTTATGCCAGGGCCCCAAACACAGAGGTGAGTGAGGACTGAGTCTGGTCTCATGGCACAGACACCTCCTGCAGGGCACCCGCTCTCCCCTACAGAAACACTGGCACAGGGGGATTGGAGATTGTGAGGGCAGCTCTTGGTTCAGGGGTTCAGGACATTTTCCGAGGGGCCCTGGGTTGGGGTCAGCGGCTCGGGGATCTCCATCCACAGGGAAACGACGACATTCCTGTCCCAGATCCATCACTCGTCAGGGTGGCAACTCCGGAAAGTCCCTTCACCACCCTACATCTCAGTGCCCTCCACTGTCAACTGTGGCTTCCAGCCCATTTCCACTCCCATCAGTGCTGCTGTGGGGATGACAGGAGAAAGGAACACCGATTCTCTGTTGGCTGTAAAGCATAATTCTCATGTGAAGGATAAAGAGGGGGCTTCCATCCTCCCATGCAGTGGAGCCATCCCAAGTCCCAAGTCTGGATTCACCCACAGCCAGCCGTCTAGCTGATCCCATAGGCATTCCATTCCTCAACACCTACAGAGCAACTGGGAAGCATCTGTCCTTTCCTATGTCCAAGGAGCTCCTTGTAGTCAATCACTTGAGACACCGTAACGGCACACTAACGTCTAGGCCGCAGGGCAGGGAAACGGGGCACAGAGGGCTCTCGGGAATGCTCTCGGGTAGGTGTGGCTGCTAAATGGGCTGTGAATCCAGGCCATCAGGCATGCTCCCTGTGCTTTGCTGTGTTTCTGTAATGTCTCTGCTAAATACGAGCAGTTGCCCACAAAACCTGTGGGTGTGGGAGGGGAGCGGAATTCAGAGCACAGCACACAGTGACATCTTCCTAAGTCCGACCTGGAGGGAGGAATGCCTGCTGGGCAGCTGGTGAGTAGGGGAGGAGACGGCTGGACTAGAAGTAAAGAATGTCGAATCCCCCTGTGGTCTTCTGACAACAACATGCTGACACTGCTCTCTATTTCTATGCATCTCCCAGGAATCTGTGTGGAGCATCCCCCTGAGGGGGAGCATCCCCCTGAGGATGTGGAGCCGCCCACAACCACACCGGCCCCTCCACCACCACCCAAGAAGAAAGTCCGGTTCTTCCTCCAGGATCGGGTCTACCCCATCGGGGACACCGAGGAAGGTACCTTCGATACTGACTCATTACATTGATTGCAGAAGAATTCTTTCATTCAGTAACACAGACATAACTGAAGCCTTTAAAACTGCTGAGACACATTTTCCTATGGTTTCACTGGTAGCAGTTTCCCTCTGTGATGTCTGTCACCATTAAGTCCAGAAGTCAAGATGAAATTCTCATTCAAACGGGATCCAAGGGGCACAGGAAAAAAGTGTCCACTAGCTGAAGGGATGGATCTTAGCTCTTTTTGGAACACAGGTCCATATGTGTCTCTCCAGGAAACATGGTTCTTAGATGCGTAGGAAGGAAGGGACTATGTTTTCCACCAGTAATGCTGAACATAAAAATGGGACAGAATACTACAGGAGGTTTCTCTATCTTCCCCCTCCACTTCCGCCCATTAGCCACATCTTACATGGATGTGCTACGTACCTTAAAAGGAACAAAGCAACCTCACCACATTTGGGGAACTGAAGTACCCAGTACGTTCCTTGTGTTTACCATTCTACAAATTGGGCAAATGCATTCTGGGATGTCTTCTCATTCTGGAAACAGACAGAAATCTGTGCACCAATGTCTAAGACAGCTGGATTCCCAACAGCCGTAGACAGGCACAGTCCCCAAATCCATCATGGGACGAAAAGACACTTTAAATGGCATACATACACATCATGGAGTGCTATTCAGCCATAAGAAGAAACAGAGGTTTTCAATGTTTTAGGAAATAGACGGACCTTGAAAACCTAACACACATTTTGAAAGCAAGCTCACAAGGAAAGATGTACATTACATGATCCCAGGCTTTGAGGACACTAGAGTAGGGACATTCGTAGACCCAGAAAGTAGAAAGTACAGTGCAGGGAGGAAAGGGGAAGGGCCGGTCATGTCGTCATGGGTACAGAGCTTATAGGAGATAGGATGGCAATGTTTTCACTGTTGATGGGAGTGCTGTCTAAAAAGCATCAGGGATGTGAGCAGTGTCACTGAACATACACATGCTAATGAATACAACTGTCAATATTACTTAGATTCCAATCACCAAAAAACCCAATACTCCAAGGCAATAGAGGACAGACAGGGTCACAGCATAGATGCAGGGAAGACCGCTGAACAGGCCCCAGGTGAAGAAGTGGCAAGCTGGCTTGGCTTCACAGTGGGCAGGAGGGCTCAGGGGACTGCGTCCCCTGAAACCCAAGCGTGCCTTGAGTGTTTTTCCCAAATTGACACTGATGAGTTCCCACTGATGACATCTCCATTTGAAAGCCAAAGCCCCGATTCCCTTTTCCATCCTGCTCCCCTCCTCTGTGTTTCTATGTACACCAAGGACATTGGCCCAGCAGCAGGTCAGGCCTTGCTTGGTCACTTTGCACACCCATTTACTCTGGCCCCACATCCACATCAAGCAGAACTCCCTGAGTCATTCCAGAACAGCACAGCCAATGTCCTGACAGCTCCTCTGTGTTCTCCTAGACCCTGTGGAGGGCCAGTCCAACGACCTTCCTAGGGACAGGACAGAGGAAGGCGCCCCAACTAGCCCTGAGGTAAGCTCGCCTCTCTTTCTCAGAGACAGAAATGTTCCTTCCTTGATTTCTTCCATCAATGGAGGATGAAAATCTGGCACTTTACCTCCCAGGGGAAGGGGTAAGCAGTCCCCCCCGCCCGGTGGAGGAATGCTGGGTCAAACGGACAGTGGACCCAAAAAGGGTGATGACATGGGACAGCCTCAGTTACAAACTCGATGGGATCAAACACCTTCTTCAGCAGAAAAGGTTTCTCTTTGAAAAAGAACGTTCTATCTGTTGATCAGAATGGACTTCAGAGATCTGCCACGAAAAGCTCCAGCATCATTCAAAGTATCCTCTTTAACTCGGGGGGTGGGGTGGTGGGAGGACATGGACTCAACCACGGTACCTCATCCAATTAATTGCCTGAAGTCCTCCCCAAACAAAAGAGCTGGCCCAACAGCGTACAGGATGCTGGGATCCTCACTGTGTTTCCTTTTCCCCAATCACAGGTAGACGCTGGGAGGAACGACAGTTGTACGTATTTAAGAGTATCGGGCTTTGGGAGGAAATCTAGAGTACAAAGAAGTCTGCCCCCAGATTCCGGGTTCCAACAAGGAATGGGGGTTGGGGGATACTGACCGAGACTGTCCAGTAAGGCACAGTGACCACGTTGTACAGGGCCTGGAAGAAGAACCAGTACATACGGAAGGGGTGATTTGTGTGCATGTGGAATGAAGGCCCTGTGTGCGTGGGTGCATGCGTGTATGTGTGTGTATGTGTGTCTATGCGTTATGCTTGTGAACACGAATGTGTGCCTTTCTCAGGAGGTCTTTCTCACACTTCCATCACAATCAAAGTGTCACCCTTCCAAAACACTCTCATCACCCTGGCACACTTAACATACTCATTAACCTGCTCACCACAGCTGTACCTGGAGGATGTTTCCGTATGCTTTTCTGAGACGGGCATGGTGCAGAGATGAATGATCCAAACCCTTGACCTCCTACTTGGAAAGCCAAGATTTGAACACATGTTTCAATCTGAAAGTTGCTCTGGCCTACACACCTGTGTTAGTCCCTCAGCCAGGGGGTCATGATGTACCATAGGTGCTAGCTAGCAGAGGGGCACCAGCATCTGTGCACACAGCCAAAAACCTAGATTCTACGAAGGTCCCCAACAGGACCCAACATGACACAGTGGCCTCCAAGGTCACAGAAGCCGGGGCAAGGACAGAAGCCCACGTTAAAGATTATAGCCTGGTCCCTGGAGTCAAGTGCACAGAGAAAAGCCACATCCCCGTGCTCAAGCCCATAATGCTGGAAAGGGTGTGGACCCATGGAGGACAGACCAGGGAAACATCTGTCATAGCTGGTCTCAATGTGTACACACGACCAATGGCAGAAAAGCATCACAGAGGGAATTTAGTGTACTTGATAAGATTTCCATAAGCCTCAGGAAGGTTCAAATTCTCTAAGCACACACTCAGACACCACTGGCAAATAGGAAATCAAGGTCAAGGTTGGTTGGAAGCTTTGGACCCAACACCCCCATGGCAAATGTCCTGCAAAGCCGGCTTAGAGAGTGTCAGCACACACTCCAAGACTCCTCTGTGTAAGGAACTTCCCACTGGTCAGAACACCTGGGAGGGTTTGGACAGCCACTGTCATCATGGGAAACATACACACACACTAGGTACAGCTCTAGAAGAGTGGAAGGAATATACCGAACTCATCGACAGTGCCGGTTTTTAACATAAGCTACGATGTCAGTGTTCTCGAGTGTTATACATGGGATTTTCTGAAGACAAATGATGAGTGAAGAAAACTACTAGGCTTCTTTTCTGAGGGTTGAATTCAGCCCGGTAAGAAAGGCTGCTTTTTATCCCGTGCAAAATCTTACAAAAACATGATGCATATAGTCACAGCATATGGGGATCTTGGGCCCAGAGCTGATTTCCAAAGAAGAAGCGTGTGACAGCTTAGTGGCACATCAGTCAGGAGAGGTTATGGGACTTGGCCCTCACACGGAAGCCAGGTTAGGGTTCACATGTATTGGACTGACTATTTGGCTTTGATCGGGCTCGCTTTAGCTAGAAAGACAAAAACCTTCTTCTCATTTCCTTCCTGCTCCTCCCCCATCCCTTCCTCTGTGCACCAAGGAGAAGGCCCAACAGCAGTGAGGTCTGTACCTCCTAAGCACCCACATGCACACACTCGCCTCCTGTCCTCATCCATCCAAACTCCCTGCCTACTTCCTGAGCAGCCACACCAGTGTCCTCACAGTGGCTCTGTATCCTCCTAGCTCCCCCCGAGGACTTGATGGAAGAGCTACCCATTTTGAGGGCAGAAGAAGAAACTCCGACTCTCCCTCAGGTAAACTCATTTTTCTTCAAGATTTTATTTATTTGAAAGAGAGAAAGAGAGAGAGACAGAGACACAGAGCACACAAGAGCGCAAGCAGGGGGAGTAGCAGAGGGAGAGGAAGCAGCAGGCTCCCTGCTTGAGCAGGGTGTCCAATGTGGGGCTCCATCCCAGGACCCTAGGATTAGGTCCTGAGCTGAAGGCAGAAGCTTCAATGTCTGAGCCGCTCGGTCACCTCGGTAAAGTCATTTTGTGCTTCTGAGGGACAACCAGTGTTTGATTTCTCTTTCCATGAACATCTGAGCATGTACATGCCAGAGGGTAGAGACAACTTCCTTGGTGCTGAGAGCCTGCAGTTTGTTTATACCACTAACGGACACCGTATTTAGAGGGGCACTGAGAAAACATCACCACCATTAGTTAGGCAATGGATGGTCATGAGCATTTTCCAGGAGGTAATATTGTCTATGGAAAATAGCTTTGTAATTCGTTGCTGAAGAAAATGGACTTAGGAGATCTGACATTCCAAGCTGGAGCCTTTCCTGGAGGTGATTTTCTCCTTCTTTGGATCATAAACTCAGTGACTGCATCCCATCTAGCTTGCTTACGACACCAAGGGCACAGACATGGGTGCACATAGTGTGCACAGGGTGATGTGATCCTCACTGGGTTTCTGTTTCTCCAACTGCAGGAGGCAGCAACCGGAAATGGCCCACGTATGTATTCGCACATCAGTCACCTTTCGGGGACAAATCTAGCTGAAGAACAAGGTAGGGCTTTCTCTCCTCCTTTGGTCTGGAGAGCTTCCCTGATTCTGAGTTCCTGCTGGGAACGGAGGCTGGGGTGGCCTGAACAAACAGAGTGTCCTGTAGAAAACTAGGACCCTGTGCTACAGTCCCTGCAGACAAGTAGGTCATCTAGGTGGTGTGCTTGGTGCGTCTGAGGGTTGGGGGCTTATTTTTGTGTGGGTCGATGAGGCGGGACTGAGCATGTGGATGTGTTGAAACGTTTCATCAAAAGACATCTCCCACTTAACGAAGTTCAGTGCACGGGACGAAGTTTCAAAGCCAAACCTCCTTCATCCCCGCTGTGCACACCCCCTATGACACCACATTCCTCGCTGACTACAGCTACACCTGAAGGGTTGCTTAGGATTCCCTTTCCTCAGAGAGGGATGGGGAGAAAGGAAGGGGCCCACATCTGTCCTAGTTGGGGACATTTCTCAGACATGGTCAAAACACAAAACAATCAGGAAGCTAGTTTAGTCTACCAAAACATCCGCGGCAGCCTTAAAAAAACGCTCACATCTTGAATGCACAGAGTGAAGGCTCACTGGCAAATGGCAACTGCCAGGAAAGCTTCATCATTAGCTTTGTGCCCGATCAAACTTCCTGACGATCCGATACATGGCCAGGTTAGAGAGTGCCCTTCTCTTGCCTGACCTCTGCTCTCCCATGAACTTGCTCCCCCCGGCCGGGGGGGGGGTGTGCTCCTGGGAAATTGGGTCCCGCTGACTCGAAGGACACACCCACATGCCAAAGGAAAGGAAGACAGGGAAGAATCAGCACTTTGTGGATGGGGACTCTTTTGATTGCAGAGATGTCAGTATGTTGAAATCCAGTGTCTCTGGTTTTCCTTATCATGAATGACTCAGGAACAAATATAAAACTCTAGGGTAGTTGTGCTAGCATTGAATGCAACCCTGCAACCCAGTGTTCTTCTGAAGAAATACAATCTTCTAGAAGAGGCGAGAGATGATAGGTGGGAGCGGCATAGGTTGATCCTGGCAAAGAAACGGACTTGACGATGATCACAACACAGTGGCTGGTTTGAGGAACTTGCTTGTCAGTAAAATGTAGCGTGCATATTAGTGTTTACCCTCCTTCACATTGAAGATGTCACCCTGATTCAATTCCCTGTAGCTAAAGTTCAGAGTCAATGTTTCTCTTTCCATTCCTGCTCCTTCCCCTGACCTTTCTTGATGTAGCAGCAGCTTGCTCAGTCCATACCCATTTAACCCAACGTCTCCATACACTCCTGTGCACGCCCACCCCAAGCTAAACTCCCTGAGCTCTTCCTGCCGAGCCCCACCAGTGTACTGAACATTTCTGTGTCTCTCTCCCTAGCTTCGCTGGATGGACAGGCGGGTGAACGTTCCACAGGAACTACAGAGGAAGACGCCCCATTTTTCACCACGGTGGTACGTTGGCCTTTCTTTGTGGGAGATACAAAATTCTTTTCTTTTTAAATCAAAGTCACATACAAAAATCTCAGCACGCACAATTTACAGGGTAGGGAGAAGTTTTAGTGAGAATCTGTTACCAAATGCTACCTAATCCCAAAGACATCGCAGGGGAGGCGGGGACAACCACAGCAGGATCACCTACAATCTGCAGGGCAGTGAGCTTTGGTACGGGCAGCAGCTATTCCTCCTCGCCACCTATTTTGTCCAGTGGGACCCGGAACGTGGAAGCTGTAGGAAGATTGGGCACATTTGTGCGTGACTCATTTTGCTCTCTTCACGTTTTGGGGTTCACGGGCCTCTATCACACTTCTCCATCTGGTTTTCTCCCATCCCCCAGGGAACAAAAGAGCCATGCGAACAGAACAAAGCAGGATTTGATGTTCATACTATTTTCTTTTCTGAAATCACAGGTGTCCCTGCTGGAGGAGGAGGGTGGTAAGTATTCTGTACTCTAGAGTCACTCGCTTGTGACCAACACCCTGGAAAAGGGGAAAGGTGGGGCTTCCTCGCAGGATCCATGATGAGAACCACCCTGATTCCAGGTCCTGTGGGACTGAGAATAAGGGTCGTAGTAACAGAAAGGTATTTTCTGGGGAACGACCCGGGGCCTCATGGCCCTGTCCCCAGAAACTACTCTGCTGCCCTTAGGCGGTGCAGGTTTGGGTGCAGGGCGTAGGTGTGCCTTTGAGATGGACTATTTCACAGCTACTCCATGCCCTGTGGCTCCAATAGGAGGCAGAGTTTCTATTCACTTCCCTGCTCCTCTCCAGGATTGTTCTTCCTCTATCATAGAAGGGCCAACTGCAGCTCAGTCCATACTGATCAGCTCCCCACCTCCGCACACTTGTCCACATGTGCACACCAAGCAAAGCTCCCTGCGCGATGCCCGAAGAGCCCCGTCCGTGTCCCGACACTCTCTGTATGTATCTACCTAGATCCCCTGGCTAGCCTGTTCGGTGGCCTTGCCGTGGACAGCATAGAGGGAGAGGCCCCATTTTTCACCAAGGTGGTAAGTTAGCCTTCCTTCATGTGAGGCACAGCATCCTTTGTTTCTCTTATAATCGAAATCAGATCCAAACACCTCAGCACGTACAATGTATTTGGTGGGGAGATTATTGAGTGAGAGGCTGTTACCCATGGGTACCCGATTCCAAAGACCCTGCAGGAGGTAACAGCAGGTTCAGTTACAGCCCACAGGATAGTGAGCTTTCTCATGGGTACTGCTTACACCGCCTTGCCACCTGTTTTGTCAAATGGACCCAGGGCATGCAACCTCTAGGTAGATTCCATGTCCCTGCCCATCACCAAGAGAACAAAAGAGCTATGCATGCAGGACAAGGCAGGATTTGATGTTCATAATGTCTTCTTTTCTGAAATCGCAGGTGGCCCTGCTGGAAAGGGAGAGTGGTAAGTATGCTGTACTCTAGAGTCACTCACTGGTTTGGAGCAACCTGGACAATGGGCACGCTGGGGCTTCCTTGCAGGCTCCATCTTGAGAGCCACCCAGAATCCAGATCCTGCTGCAATGAGATTAAGGGTCATGTGCCGGACCGAGACCTGAGGCCTCATGACCCTGTTCCCGGAAGCTACTGTGCTGTTCTTAGGTGCTGTAGGATTGGGTGCTGGGCAGGAGATGTGTTTACAGGGGAATCCATGTGCTGTGATTCTCAGGGTTCGTGTGTGTGTCACTTGGGTGAATGATATGTTCTCATACGTGTTTGTTCCCTTCAACATGGCAATTAATGGTGTCCACTTTCTCAGGGAAGTTTCCCGTCACCATCACATCATGAATGTCCATGCATGTGAAAACTCTTCAACACCTACAATTTAAGTAGGTGTTCTTTCCTTGCAAATACACATCAATTCCCCTAGAAAACAAATCCCGTCGCTAACTAGGAAGGGGAAAACTATGCACCAAAGACACAGTGTGTCTTTTCCAATCCCTGCTACTGAGTCAGTGTCCATGGGTCTCTAATGTCATGGTACATCTCGGGCATGAATGGTCACCGTACCTCACTCTTGCCACTTCACTTACACACACGTCTCTGCATCAGAGGCCCCACGACGCATCTTCCCAACCTCATCGGAAGCACTGAGTGCTGGGACAAACTCCTTCCTTCTGCAGGCGGCTTCTGGGGCAGCCTCGTGCAACAGCCAGGTCAGGGAGGACCCTGACAAAGGAGCAGTGGCCAGGAATAGATGGGGCCAATTCGCTCCGTGTTTCTCCGTGGAGATCTAGCATTTCCCTTCAGATACTGTGTCTAAGAATTAAACCATCCTTCTCTTGTGGGAAATCACACACCCACCACTGGTCCTAGCTGGGGCTCTCTGAGGTGGGCCAAAAAGGTGTCCTATCAAAGGAGAAGTGAGGTCTTCTTCAGGGACTGAGCATCACTGTGGGGACCTGGGCCGCCTCCATGCAGGAACGAAGGGTGCTCTGTGCATTGCAAGGTGGCAAAAGAGAACCTCCAACCTCAACAAGTGTGACAGGACAATCACCACACATTTCCCTGGCCATCTGTCCGTGCAAGAGGGGCTTGTTTTATTTGGAAGATTTGGGCCAATAGACAAGGTAGTTCAGTGCCTGGGAATGGAAACAGAGCCAAATTAAGGTTTCAGGGTTCTTCTGCAGCAAACAAGACTTCCTCTCATGAGAAACATGTATTTGAACAGAATCTGATTTTTCGACATCTATTTTCCTCACTTGCATGTGCGGGATCCACGGGAGTACCTTTTGCTGCTCTCCGAGGACACTCCACAGGCTTTTCCAGGGTAGCTGCACCATTCTGCATTCCACTAATTGCATACAAAGTCTCAGATTTTCTGCATCCTTCCAACATGGGTTTTGGGTTTGAATTCCTGGTTTGGGCCCTCTCTACCCTAACAGACCACGGCCTTTGGATTTCCATTGCCCTCACGATGCCTTATGTTGAGCATCTTTTCATACGTCTCTTTGGCCAGTCATTCCTTTGAAGCACAGTCTATTCAAGTCTTTTTCTCGATTCTTCCATTTGGTGAAATCCCGTTCTTCTTATTTTTGTTTTGTTTTGTTCTGTTTTTTGTTTTTCCTTTTTGTCAGTGGACACACCTTTTCTGAAATAAGGATTGCAAATGGTGTCTCCAACATGTGGGCCGCCTTTTCATTCTGTTCACTGTTTCAGAAGACGAGGCTTTTTCTAGTCGGCGGTCTTGTCAAGCATCGTGATGCCAACATGAACGCATTTATTCAGGCATCTCTATTTCGCTCCCACGTGCCCCTGCCTATTATTATGCCAGCACCATCCTGTTGGCTCAGGGGAGTGATCCAAAGTATTCGAAGGTCAGCTTCTAGTTCATATTCAAAAACGTTTTGTCTCGTTGTGTACCTTTGTGGTTCCATATCTACTTTAGCAGTTTCTCTGTTTTGAGAACATCATCACATTGTGCTTTTTGGTCAGTGCTGCACTGAACCTATTCCCCATTTATTCTAGGAACTGCGGGTTCACCTTACTCTCTTAGGGTCCAAAAGCCTCCAACAGCGCCTGGTGGGTGTGCGTGAGCCCGGGAACATCTTACGTATCAATGTCCCTGTCAGGCCAGCCACTAATGCCTGAGAAATACGCCAGAGAGCGAGGCTTGTCTCTTGCTCCTGGTTGGCTTCTAGTGCTGAGCTAACCAGGAAAGAGTCTCTCTACAATCCATTTTACACGGTTACTTATTATCTCCATGAACTACAAGAAAATCCTCAAGAAAAAGAAAACATCCAGGTGCTCACTCCCACTAGCCACATGTCAAGAGTCCCGTAACAACTGGAATTTTAGACTGTTGCACTGGGAGGGGAGAGCGGTCATGGGCATGTAGAACTGACACCGAGGTGACTGCTGCAGCATCCCAGTCTCATCAGAAGGGATGAAACTCCAATCCCTGTCTCCTCGAAGGGCTCTGACTCCAACAGCCCCGTGAACATCTAACAGCCCCATGAACATCTGACAGCAGAGCAAAAATTTCAAGCAGATGCTGCACGGCCCATAGACATCTCAACGGAACTGGGATGAATGGGTGAGTCAGTCTCTCTAATAACAGCATTGCTCCTGTTTCAGTTCCTACAGATCTGCATGTAGAGAGCATCCACGACTCCAGCAGCGAGGACGAAGTCTCTTCAGGTAGGGAACGACACAGAGGAAGGAACAGTGGGACGGGGCTCCTGGGAACATGGGGTTGCCCCTGCCGCTCTGGAGAATGAAGAAGGTGGGTAAGAAACCACAAAGGAAAGGGATGCGTTGGCAACAGGCATGATTTGTTCATTTTGTAGTTTCTGAATGAAAAAGAACAGACATTGTGTCCCCGGGCCCTTAGGGTAGGCTGGGTTTGTAACCACCACTCTACTTCTTGGGCGGCTATGTTAAGGATCTTGCCCATCAAACCTGCTCTTGCCTCCCTTTGCCGCTGCCACATGTCAAAGCTTGTCTCTTTGCTCATGGCCTCTCGGGAATGGTGCACAAGAGATTCTGGATCTTTCTTGGCATGGGTCTAGACTTGGTCACGGTCATGACTTGGCGGCCCCAACCACCCTCTCCTGTGCAACAGAACCAGGACACTACATTCTGGTGTGAGCCAGGAGGTGGAAGACAGGTAAACTCTCTCCCTCATAACATCCACTACCAAACCTTCCTGGTTCTGTCCAAGTTGCTCTACCTTCAAGGGGACTCCTTGAAGGAGCTGGAGAAGGTAAAGCGTACTTCCCCTGGCTTCACTACATAAGCTCCTGTGTCCCTTTGCTTCTGCCAGCCAAGTCTGACCTGTGGACCTGTTTCCAAGGGAAGGACGCCCCCATGCAGCTGCCTTGGAGACCCCCTGTCGCGGGCAAGGATCCTCCAGGCCTGTGTGTAGGGGCTGCTGGACCTGCTTCACACACTTGCTGTCCCAGGTCCACTTGACCTCGCACCAGCTGTCATCTAGGCATAGCACAGAGCCTCTTGGGAGCAGGGCCAGGGAGTCACTCCTCTCACAAACCCACCTCTCCGGCACACAGCCCTGGCCATGCTCTCCACTCCCCAGTCATGCCCAACCTGCAAACGTTCCTCAGGCCTGCCCAGGGCCCTACACACAACCCTGCCCCGTCCATTCCCTGCAAGCCTCAGCAGAAGCACTGGCAGGAATCCTGTGTTTCAGTGACCACACCATCAGACATGTTCCAGGGCCGCACTGAACAGCTGAAGGCACCTGGAGAATTTCCTGTGCTCCCGTCTCCATTCAACCTCTGTAACACTTCTAGAAACAGAGGGTGTTGTATTAGCCTGAAACATGTCTCTGGGAGGGTCATCTCAGGCACTGGGCAGACAAAGGCTATGGGGAGGTGGTTGGCCAGCTCTCCCTGCAGTTCCCCAGCAATCCCAGACCCATGACAGCTGCTCCCAGCACAGGGGGATCAGGGGGCTGATTCCGTGGGAGCCAGGCTATCTCCTCTCTTTCCTTGGTTGCCCTGTCTTGGACAACAATATGACTGGTGGAGCTTGGCAGGGGGACGGGCATGGAGCATCACTAGGGGAGGAAGAGGAGGAAGGGGAGCAAGGAGGGAGAGGAACAAGGACGGAGGAAGGCAAAGTCCGGCATAGGCAGTCTTAGGGACAGTGACGGCCTGCAGGAGGGAAAAGATCACACAGACGGGCTTCCGGGTCTTGGAGAGAATTGGAGGTGGGAAAAGCAGGTGGGAAAGCAGAGACCCGCCTGCACCCTGCGGAGATCAAGCGACCAAGGCCAGGGAGGACTCAGAGCTGGGGCCCCATCCAACTAAGGGCAGAGCCCATCATCCCCAGAGCAGCAGGCCATAGGTCGTCAGCTCCACTAACTCCCCTTTGTCCTCTCTCACGGCCACCCCAGCATCATCACTGCTCTCTGCACTGGAAGGTGATTCCACGGAAGACGACGATTCCGATGGAAGGAGGCACACTGCGCCTGTAATTCATTTCCACCTCCATCTCTTGGGTTTCCTCTCTCATCTGTCCATAAGACCCTCCTCTGAGCTCTTCCCCTTTCCCTGCTTTGACGAGGCCCACCCGGGAGCCCTAGTCTCCTACAGGCACTAAGGCTTTGCATCTGAACTGTTGCATGAAATCCCTGTGTAGCCCTCCTCACCCCTTTCCTAGCATCACCCTGACCCCTCACCACTGAGTCTGGGAAGCAGCCCAGGACAGCACAGCAGCGAGTAGGGCTGGGAGTGGCAGGGCACAGCTCACCCTGCTGGAGGGGCCTCGGGAAGGGAGGCTGGGTCTGGATGTCCCCACTTGGTTCTCTACTGCCTGGGAGTCTGTGCTCATGCCCCATTCTGCTCTTGCTTACAGCTCTCAAGAAGCTTCCCTTCTATGGACTTGACAGAAAGAACAAGGGAAGCAGAAGAGGAGAAGGACTAGGGAATGGGGTGAGTTGGGCAGGAAAAGGGGCAGGCAAACATGGACACATGTTCTTCCTCGTTTCCTTGACTTTGTTGTGGGCACCTCGGGAAACCACACAAAACCACACAAAACCCACAAAAAAGCAGCTAGGTGCTGCCCTAGCCTCTGACCACAAAGAGGAGATGAGAGGAACATCACAGTCCCTGCAGGCACTAGGAAGCCCTGAGAACATCCCACGGGGAACCTCCCCCTGATCCATGCAACTCCCTATGGCGGTTGGGTGGTGTTGTCCAGGAGCTGCTGAACTCCGAGGGAGGGCAGTGGCTGCCTGGAGGGACTGGACCCCAGGCAGCCTATGCACTGTGCTCTTCTGGAAAAGGGCCCCACGCCCCATTGAGCCCCTCACTCTGCACGACCCAAGCCTTGCCCTCCCACCCTGCAAAAGTCAGTAGACTTCCAAACAACACTAGTCGGGAAGAGACGGTGGTGGGGTGGCCTCATCAACCACTTCAGGCACCTGAGAAATGAGCAAACAAGACAGGCCACCAGGCTCATAAGAGCAGGACAGCTCACCCCAGCGCTGCATCCCTGTGGGCACAGAGTAGGCCCCGGACTCCAGCCGAGTCATGTACGCCTGCCACTCCCGTAGGACCTGACCAACACCTCCAGTCCCCCGAGCCTCCAAGAAGCCTCGTGGGAGGTAGCGGGTCCCCTCATGGCACCATTTCGCTATGTGAATTTGATATTCTATTGACTCTCCTCAATCCCTCAATCCGCAGGGAAGACCCATCAGGGAAAGGCCACCCTGCCTGCTCCCACCTCATCCACAACCTGCCCACAGCGTGTGGACTGTGCGAACTCCCTTCCGATGGGAGTCGGGAGCACGTCGTCTCTGCCACGCCACCTGCAACACTCGTGTGGGCAAAGGCTCCTCCCCCACCCAGAGAAGGGCACATTGAGGACTCTCAGAGAGGCTGGGGAAGGGACAGCCCAGCAGGACGAGGACCCGGCAGTCACGAAGGAGGACAGTCAGGGAAGTGGCTAAGTGACCCTGGGAGTGTAGCCTTCTTCAGCCCCAGGGGGCCCATGGGAAACTTCCCTTTCTTCATGTCACACACGGCTCCTGCAGGGAAACCTCTACCTCAAGACCTCAGAAGACACGTCCCACACAACCCCACAGGCCTCTGGTAAGAACTACCCCAGGCCACACGCCACTCACTATCTCATACCACTCCACCTACTGTCTCCACAGCCGCACCACAGGACAGTCTACCCACAACCCCGAGGCACCAGTCTCCAGAGGTGCTCAGACAAAGGGAGCCAGGAGGGCCTTGGGGCCCCACCTGCGGCTTCAATTTGGGCCCGGAGGAAGACTCAGTGTGAAAACGCAAGGAAACACGCCTGTGGGAATGGCTCTCTTGCACCTGACCTCTGCAAGCCAAACAAAGAGAAGACTTCTGTGCATCCCACCAGAAGACGGCACTGGAACCCCGAGGACAAGACAAGAGGACCCTCTGAGTCGGCCACCATACCCAGAGTTGGCTGCCCAGGACCTGATGATGACTGACATTTGGAGCAGGAGCCAACGATCTGGACCTACAATACACCATTGTCTGGTGAGACTGAGCCCACCTGGGCCTGGGGGGCACAGCAGCCTTCCGGTCTTTTCCGCTGCCTGCTGCAGGGGCTGCTCCTCCTCCCACTATCCCTCCAGTCCCCAGCAACCATGCAGAGCATGACAGATGCAGGAAGAAGCGGGACTGCCAGGGCCCCTTGACCACCCTGGAATCAACTCCAGGGGCAGCAGCCACCCCAGCTATATTCCCCTAGGGTGCCGCCCCTGAACCACCCCTGTCGCTTCCACGCACAGGACTGTGACCAATGCTGGGCTCGATACTGGCAGTGGCCCCACAAAACGGGCCCCCCATCAGCCTGTGTGTTTTGCAGCAGCAATAGGTGTAGGGAGGAGAGGCTGTCCCTAATCTGAGCTCGACCTCTGGAGCACCCAGACACCATGGCAGAGGAACTGGGGCCCCAGGCACCATGCTGCACCTTGGGGAAAACTTGGGCCTCAAGGTCGGCAATGCTAGACAGACATCTAGGATGTACAGAAATGGGGTCCAGTATTCCTTTGGAAGCAAGTTAAAGCATTGCACGTTTTGCTCTACCTGAGCCCTCCAAGTCAAAAGGTCTCAGGAAGCATTTCTTCTTCCATGGCAACCCTCATCATCTCCCTATGTTCAATAAGAATCTCTTCTCCTTCTAATAGGGCATCATTGGAAACATGGATGATTTGACCAAGGCTTGGACGGGACAGGACTGTCCTATGGAGAGCTAGGCAGAGACTCAGATGGGACCAAAGGGCTTTAAGAAACTAAGGCTGACTTTCGGAAAACCTGCAGCCATCAAGCACCTTGGGAATGTTGGCCTGACCCCTTGCTTCCGGACTTCCCCACCGCCTCACCAGGAGCGTAAAGAATGTCACTTCCTGGCAGATGTAGGAACCTCAGGATATATCGGGCACCTCAGGAAAAGGCATCTGCCCAAATCCACAGGTATCGCAGGCATGTCTGATGGCAAGCCCTTCCCTTGGCTTCTGGCCTAGAGAGACAACAATTAGAGATTCCTTGGAAAAGTCCCAGTGATGTAGATTCTAAGCGATCAACATGATCAATCACTAGGCTTGCTGAGCTTAAGTTGATAATCGGGCCACGTGGGTTAAAGCAGGACTTGCTTTTCAAGGAAATGAGCCCTGACTTGGCTATCTCTGGAAAGGAGCGTTCTTTTGAAGAGGAAAAGTAGGTTTCCAGAACCCACCTTTGTGGACGTTCAAGTTTAACTCTGGTGGCCTTTCCATACGTGTTGCTTACCTAAGCTAGACAACTTGAGGTCATCTTCAGAAACATTTCCACGTTAGCTCATGGATAGGCAATCCCCTTGCTTCTTATTCTGTGGGGATAACACCAGGACCCCATGGGCCCAGGGTTAATTCAACAACTGGAACATGCGATTGATTCGCCCACGACTGTACAACTCAACTAGCACCTTGACCAACTGGATGTGGCTGGGCTGAGGAACTCATTCCCTCAAAGCCAGAGAACATACACCACTCCACAGGGTTCTCTAGGGAGACAGTGAAGGACCCCACTCTCTCTGTGACTGGAGTGGAGGATGCACTTGGGGGCCCAACCCTTAGGCCTGGACCTGACCACTCTACATCCATGGCTCATAACTCTTGAAAGGTTCTCAAGTCGAACAGACTTAAGATACCCCTTCAAAAATGCAGAGGACAGGTGGTTTGTCAACGGCAACAGTTTCATGGAAAGGGAGTAAGAAAGACCAGGTATGCTGTCATCAGCCGAACTCAGACTGCTGAGGCCAAAGCCTGTCAGCAAACATGTCTGCTCCCAAAGCAGAGATCCTAGTGCCCGCCTGTTGGTTGTAATTGGCAAAATCTTACAAGTATTTATCCTGACTCCAACAGGCCTTCCTTGTCCTCTATGCCCATGAAGCAATTTACAGAAAAGGCTCTTCTTCCCAAGCCATAACCTGCCAACCCAATATGGGCCTGAAATGATTGCTCGTTCCAAGAATGGACCTCCAAACCCGAGTAGCCCTTGAAAGCCTGACTGCAGTTCAAGGAGACTCAGGATTAGATCGGGGCCCCTAGCTGGGACCCAATGGCCATGAAGCTCTAACCTGTGCCCATGGCTTCTCCAAGCTCCAGAGGCCACCAGACTCTTGGGTTGGGCCTAGATGCATGGGCACATTGTTAAAACCATCGCCGACCCAGCCAACCTTCCACATCTCAAGCAACGGTGCACGTGTGCTCTGTTTCATTGAGATGGTCACCTAGCATCCATCTTTGTCCCTCTTTGGGACTGGAGGATGTCATGAGGCATGGGGAATTCCTTACTGAGTACACAGTCAAGGCCTTACATGTCGCCCCAAACAGGATTTCTTGATGAAATACGGGAATGATCCCAATGCATAAAGCAGTTCTACAAAACACAAAGGCTTTAGACGTTGTAACTGCTGCACAAGGTGGAGCTTGTGCTAATCTAAGGACAGCATGCTGTGGGTACATTCCCCACTATCACAAAGAGATTTCTGGGTTCCTAACACACACCACTGCTCAAATCTGCACTTTCAAGGATCCCTCTCTTTAAGGATTAGCTCAACTCTTGGCCTGAGGGGAGGGTTCTCACCCACTATCAAAGGACTCTTCATGGGGCTTCTCCTTCTCTTTCTTCTTCTAACCCTGTTGTGTTGTTTTCCCCGCGTCTCTGCAGGTGGTGCCAGGAACCCTTCACTGCACTAACTTCCAGAGGACAGATGGTCCTTCCCACTCAGGAAGATCCAGTCAGAAGTTCTCCCCTGCACTCAGCGGCCTCTTCATCTCACAACTCTTACACAGAGAGGCCCCCAGCTCACCAGGAATGACCCAGAGGTAGGGACAGCTCTATGCCCCTATTCAGCAGGAAGAAGTTACAGAAGATGAGACCATCCTCCCTCAAAACCTTAACAATGGAAGGGTCTAAACTGTTCAGGGGCACATGAGGAGGGAGTAGAAGGCTTGCTGGGCACAAAGCAGGAGCTGGCACGCCACACCGCTCTCCAACATGTGATATGGGTGACATTCCTCAGGCACTTCGGCTGCCCTAAAGCTAAGGAAAGGAAAGAAAAAAAAAAACAGATTCTCCACAAACAGAGATCAAAACACTGCAAGACCGGAGTCTCCCTCAGTTTATAAATGTCCTAGTGATTCTCAGGGAAGAGGCTTGCTTAACAATAGGCTAGCTAACTTCCAGAGACCCATAACTCCATTTCCTGAAGCCATAACATCTCCCTCCCCTCCATAACAATGAGGGAGGCTGAGGCAGAAGGAAATGTCAATAAAACGGAATTTCCTTCCAAACCTGCAGTCCCTTCCCTTTGAGAATGACCTGTGAGGGGAGGAAGGTAACATTCCTCCAGGAAGCTCCCAACTATCTTTCTATTAATGCCTGCCTAGAAGGAAAAACCACCTTCACTTGACAAGAGCAAAGCCTCCGGGATCCTGTGTATCCTCTGTCCTACTGGAACTGTCTTGCAAAACCTCCCTTTTTCCTGACCTCCCCCAACGCCATCCTAGAGTCTCAGCCTCCCGTCATGACCCCGGCATAGCAAGCCTTTCTACCCACGGGTCCTGTCCCTGTGCTTTAATAAAATCACCTTTTGCCAGCAAAGCCGTCTCAAGACTTCTTTCTTGACCATCGGCCTTGAACTCTAACGTCTTTCCTACATCAGTCCTGTCTCTTGTAAGGCTCCTGTGGAAACACCCCTGCAACACTGTCCCATTTCTGTCAACTCTTCCGTCTCCATCCACCTAACCCACTGCACATTCTGTGTCCTCTGAGCACAGGACACTTCTGTGATTCCTGGACTGAAACGGGCACATGGCACCTCTTTCAGTCCTCCCCTTTGTGGAGTTGTTTGCCCATCTTAATCTCCCCAGCATCCCATCCTCACTTTCTTTTTCTCGCGTGTTTATCCGGTCAATAGGTTCTAATCACCAATACCCTAGAACATGTTTCTGCTCCTTAGTAGATGACTCCATTTCTTTCCTTTGTCATCAAGCTCAAATCTTAACTCTCAGATGTTTGTCTCACAACCTTCAAAATTTTTCTTTCCCCTAATGCCTCTCTACCAGGTTCTCTTCTCCCTTTTTTCAAACCCTCCCTCTCTCCCTCCCTCCCTTCCTCCCTTCCTTCTTTCCCTTCATTATCTTTTGCTTCTTTGTATTCCTTCTTCCCTCCCCCTCTTTCCTTCTTTTGTTCTGTTCTGTTAGTCATCATACAGTACTTCAGTAGATTTTCATGTAGTGTTCCGTGACTCATTCTTTGCCTAGAAGACCCAAGGGCTCACGGCAATAGGTTCCCTATTATAAAGGATGAAGTGATACCCTCATGGGTGCATCTCAGAGGTCTGCTTCTCTGCAGGTCAATGGTAAGCTTCATGGTAATGAACCCTGCCCTTCCACACTACAGCTGGACATGGGGTATGCTATGCATTCACCACAATCTCCTGTCTTCCAAGACATTGAGCATACACGTTGTCCCACCAAAAATCTGAATAGTTTCATTTCTCGGCTGAAATGGGCCTCAAGTCAAGCCATTGCCTGAGTGTCTGTAAAAGTCACTAGCTTCAATACAGCTCACCGATATAGTCTTTGAAACTCAGACATCTAAAATTTAATCAGAAGATGACGTGGGTGTGAGGCTACCATGTAGAAAGATCTATCTGAATTCAGGAAAGTAACACTGCACCCGACCACAAGTGGCATGCAGAGTTTGACGCAGAGACTATTCCTGAAGGAAGGGGCTGGAATTCGTACGTTGAGTCAGGACGGGAGGAATATGAGTGGGCAATCCTTCCACAGCCTCTCCTGTCCTTGCCATTAGCAGAGGGTTCACACTGCACAGGAACCCAGCCAATGCTGGGGCATAGGAGGAAGATTTCTCATGTACTTCACCTCACTCCATGTGTGTTGTGTCATGGGAAGAGAAACCTTGTACTTACAGACTATGTGGAAGAGCCTTCAGCCATGTGTCCCCGGTTCAAGTGACATCAGAGCTCGTTCACCCTGGATCACACCACACACTTCTCCCCAGTGTGGGAGAGCCTTTAGTCAGGGCTCTAACCTCAGGAGACGTGAGAGAACTCAGCCTTCCAAGGAGAGTAGACATGATACGCATGGGGGAAACAATTCTAGGGCAGTGCTCACCTCTGTACACAGCAAAACCACCGGAGAGGCACCTTAGGGATGTAGCGAAGGTGGGAGGCCCTTCATTCAGAGAGCTTTGCTCTTATTCACGCCAGTGACCTCACATGGGATAGAAGCCATGTGGTGGGATTGCTGAACAAACACTCAGCAACATGCAACCCTTCGAGGCCACGGGCACATTCCCACAGACAGAAACTGGTTGAATGCCATCTTCAAGGGAAAGCATTTAGTCCAGCCACACCCTTAGCCAGCATCTGAGGATCCACACTGGTGGGAACCCCGACAAATGCGCTCAACGTGGAAGAGCCGTTAGATACAGCTCTCACACTTGGAGACACCACACAACTCAGAGCAGAGAAACCTGTGTCTGTCATCACTGGGGTCCCGCCTTTACCCAGAGCGCCCACCTTTCTCACCACCACAGAAATCACACAGTACAAACCCTGTGTCTCTGATCACTGAGGCAGAGCCTTCTGCCAGAAGTGGTCCCTTTCCCAACACCAGAGAACTCACACGGGGAGAACCACTAGCGCTGTATCTTGGTGGGAGAAGCTTCAGCTGGGGCTCTGGCCTGAGCTCCCGCTACAGTCTCAGAGTGCGCGTCATCCCTCACACAGGAGCAAAGGTGCAGGGACCTCCTGGGACACCCTGCATCATCGCCGCTGCTGAATGCCGATGAAATCCACGTGGGAATCCCATTCCTCACGGAGCCAACACATGAAGGACCGGGGAGGAGTCGCACAGAAGAAAATCCTCCTGGTGTGATGAGGAAAGCAATGTCCTCAGGTATCCCTTATTCCTCAGCCAGCAACGACACCCTCACCCTGAGGAAACACTGACCCCAATGCAATGGGGGGAAATCCTTCCCCTGACACTCACATCAGAAAATCACTGGGAAAGTACCTCCCAAGGAATTTCTTAGTGTGAAACTGACATACAAACTCAGACACTGACAATTTTTCACTGCAAACACATACAATTGGGTAACATTCTGAGGGATGTTGGATGCAGTATTCAGTAACCAATAGCTAGAAATAAAGCAAATCTGCTCCCTTCCATCAGTACTTGCAGAAAGGCCAGTATCACCGAACAGGTGGGGTCTCACAACCGTGCACACTGTGCAAAGTAAGAACGGGGGGGACTTTTCCTTTACTAGCTCTCACCATTGACACTGGTACTGTCTGTTGATAGGAAGTCTGACACATAAATACACTGCCTGTGATCTAGGAGAACATCAATTGGAGGGTTAGCTCAGAATCTTAGGACACAAGGTGACTGACGTATGTTCACAAAAACATTAATCCATCGATGTATGCAGATCACAAGGATGAATGGCAACAAGATTCAACAAACATGTGGTTTGTGACCTACCTCTCATGTGTCCTTAATTCTACTAATATTGTCCTCATAAACTGGCTAGGATTTACAAATTAATTACATGCTTAGAAATATTTTTATTTTCTTTACTTATTTGAGAGCGAGAGAGCTAGAGAGGGAGCAAGAACAGTCGGGGTTGGGAAGGGGGGAAGAGGGAGAGGAAGCAGGCTTCACATTGAGAAGGGTGCCCAAAGCAGGGCTTGATGCCCCAGGATCCAGGGATCCTGACCTCAGTCAAGGGCAGATGCTTACCCAACTGCGCCACCCAGGGGCTTGCAAATTAATTTCATCTTTTACGAAGGTGCTCTTCTGGAAGAACTGTAGGTACCAGGACAGGAAAACCTCTACAGTTCAGCATCGGGCAGTGAGGGCTTCCTCCCCGTCTATGAGAACGTGGTAGCCAAGTGGTTTTCTCCACCACCAAGAACAGCTACGTATCTCTGGGCCTGAGAAGATGTAAGACCACTGCAGATTTCAGAAGATTTTAGAACAGGAAAGGGTACTTACACTCCCTTCCACAAAGACAAAGCATGTCCAGGAATGCCTGCGTGGTTCTTTTAGTTAAGGGACCAACTCTTGATTTTGGCTCTGGTCCTGATGTCAGGATTGTCAGATCGAGCCCCATCTCGTGCTCTGCATACTGTGTGGAACCTGCTTAATGCTCTCTCTCTCCCTCCATACCACCCCTTCCAAACTTGGCTACCAGGAGTTCCATGATGTCTATGCCAGACTAAAGGAGGAGGATGTAGGACAGGAGGTGACCCAGACATCAATCACCATTGGCAACTCGTGACAAGAGTCTAAATAAACCTCCTGCTGCTCCCAGAACCAAAACAGAAGACCTGCAGAGCCCCTATTACACCTGCATTTCACATGACCATCGTAACGATGTTTACTTCTCCTTGAATCTTCCTTCATATTAGAAATATGTTCTCATTCATCTACCCTGAATCTTCAGTGATATGGAATTCCTACAGGAGATGTGCATATACTCTCCCTCCTGAATGTCTTCTCTCCTCTATGTGAGTGACCCTCTTTATGACCCTCTTGATTTTGGCTGAGGTCATGATCTCAGGGTTGTTGGATCGAGCCCTGTGTCATGCTCTGCAAAGCATGTGGAGCCTGCCCAGTGTCTCTCTCACTCCCACCTCCCCCTCTTAAAGAAAAAAGAAAAAGAAAGAAAGAAAGAAAGAAAAAAGCATGTCCACTCAGAGATCCATTTCTAAAGATGCCTGATATTCTTTACTCTAGTTTAATGGCCCTAAAAAAAATGTGTTGGCAGAAACACTATCATGGAGAGAATGTCTATTTATAAGATAACCCTGCAATAACTCAGGATTCTGCTAACAGAAGCAACCTGTAGTTCAGATGTTTTGTGTGGGGGAGGGACTTGCAGAACCTTCTCCATATGTGCCACTAAGTAATTTTCCCCAAGCAACAAACTCTTGATATTCTGGTTAAGGGTACATCTCCAATTTAATCAACAAGAAGACGGTATCTTTCCCTCCGGAAGACAGACAGAAGCCAGCAAAAGAAGACACCTAAGTCAAGGCCTGAACCTCAACCCAGGCGGAAGGTTCAGAACCAAGACAACTTACCACTGTGATACACAACCACCAGGGAGACAATAGGGGTCACACTCCTGTACGTGTTGCACTTGAATCTGCACTGAAGAGACAGAGGCCAGATACACTGGATGCTGCCAACAAGGCCAAGGCACCTGAGCCTCGAAGCACCACCTGTAAAAAGGGAGAACACTTAGCTGAGGTCTCAGGACCCGCACTTGGGGAGACCAGTGTCACACAAAACTAAAAGCATGCTCCTCCCTTCCAGCAGGGAGCACAGGCTCAAAGTGGCCAAAACCACAGGATCCCGGAATTTGTGAAAGTCTTAGCATTGCTGCTGGCAGACCTTCACCAAATACATGCATGGTAAATTGGCTACCGGGAGTTCCCTGATGTCTATGCCAGACCCAAGCAGGAGGATGTGGGCCAGGAGGTGGCCCAGGCGTCAATCACCATTCGCAACTAGTGATGAGAGTCTAAATAAAGTTCCTGCTGCTCCCGGAACCAAAACAGAAGATCCTCAGAAACCCTATTTCACCTACATTTTGCATGACCATCCTAGGGATGCTTACTTCTCCTTCAATCTTCTTTGACCTTTGACACGCGTTCTCATTCATCTATCCCATAAATTCAATGATAGGGAACTCCCATAGGAGATGTGCATACACTCTACCTCCTCAATGTCTTTTCTACTCTACAAGAGAGACCCTCTTAGTCTTGCTTCCTTTCTTTTTTCACAACTCTATTTGGCTGAAATGAGCCTCTTGTCTTTCCTTTCTAAGACATTTCTCACCTGGACCCTGGAACTCAAAAAAAAAAAAAAAAAAGAAAAAGAAAAAAAAAAGAAAGAAAGAAAGAAAGAAAAGAAAAGAAATTAAAAAACCAACGAATAATCACCACACAATATGAATGTAACCTTTACCTTGGAGATTGAAGTTGTTTCACTCCTATCCAGCGACTATGCTACTGACCCAAAGGGCAAGCCCTCCAACAACCAGCTTCTAGAGGATTCCGGGATGATTTGGGGTATAGTTCTGATAGGATTGTCCCAATCAGAAAACACTGCCAGCCTCCAAAGTGAGGTCCCCAAACCTGATTGTGAACTAAATAGATTCATAGCTTCACGGGACCTATTGTGAGGCACAGAAACGTCTAGCGGTGGTGGTAGCGGGTGCCAGTCCACATGGGTGATGAATTTCAGTTCAAAGGATTTGGGATGGTTTCTTAGATGCAAGAAGGCAGCAGCAAACACACTTGGCTTCTTAGCATCTATTCTAACTAAGCCTGGCAGGCATAGTGACTGATCGTACCATACGGATTTTGAAACCCTGCTATGCTGGAACTTTTCATGAGGAATCTCTAAAGTGAACTTTCAATAGTGTGTCCAGGCCAAAGCCAAGCCCAATACTCACATCAGACTTATCTGCAAAACCTGTTGATTTGGATGCATTCCTCTTCTCGAGGTCCCCCAAATATCCTGAGGTTCCTATACCTGCCAACAAATAACATTCCCTAATCATCTGGCAAGGCACCTGGGCACGGTGTCATCAAGGTGTCAAGCTGCTTCTGCCAAGGGGCTCCACAAAGTCACCCTTAATGCCTGAAAACTGTCTGGTCATTATCGGAGTCTATGCACGTTACTCTCAAATTGGACATTTCACTCAATCCCTTGGTAAAATAACCCATGTTTCCAGCGGTGTCCTGTTACAAGAAAAAGGCACTTGTGCTGAACTTATGCCTATAATCCTAAGAACCTTGGAAGAAAGAATTCTCCCTGAGAGTTTCTGAATGATGGAGGGTTCAGGGAGAGAGAGAGGTTAAATGCTCCCATTTGTTCACACAGAAATATTTCATCATATTTCTGTAGATCATGGATATTTTCAGATACAGTTTCCCTCAGTCTGGAAGAAGAAACATTAAAGAACCAGCAATGTTTCAAACAAGCGTCACAAAGGTAGACTCATCTTCCTCAACTCACTCAGTCCCCCATTATTAATTCTTGTTCAGCTTGAATGCAGCTTTCCCATGAGTTCTGCAAATCCATACCCAGCTGAGTTTGAGGATTTTCAAGATCGGACATTAAGACCCTGTGAGAAACATCACTGTGTACAGACACAGGCATTTAATGGCAGAGTAAGGATAAAAGGCCTGCAGACACACGCTTAATGAGATATATTTTCACTGAACATAGAAGGCAAGATGTCAACATGGAAGCACAGAAGCCACAAGACCTGCATCCTGGTCCCCAGGGCATGGCGTGTCCATGAGTTTCCATTCCTCCAAGCCACAAACACTCATGTCTTCTGAGCTAAGGGTTCTGCTTCTAGCATTTTCTCCCAAGGAGAGAACCAGGGAGGTTGTAAAGGATTTGCAACAGTGTTCATGGAGGCTTCCCAGATGATAGGGAGACCCTGCAGTCCACGGCCTTGCCCGAGGCCCACAGACCTGTTAAGTGCCCCCTTTGCATCCACCATGGTCAGGCAGGTCTAGCCCTTTCTCCCCTGGTTGCACAGCACGCCCTCTCCTGGTGTCCACCAGGCCGCTCGGCCTCTGTGTTCCATGTCCTCGACGGATCTCTTTGGAAGAAGGTAACGTGCATAGGGGTCGAAGGAGCAAACATACTCCTTCCCACCCTTTCTCCCTCCTTGCACCCATTCGAGGTTTATGCAAGGGGAGCAGAGCTGCAGGGACATGCACATGGGGTTCTTCTTCTGTGGTGCTTCCAAGAATCCCCCTGCACAAAGCCTGAGCCTTAGCACTTAGCAGGCTATTTTGGTCTCCACCCCTACCACCCACCCCAGCCACGGGGCAGCATTCCACCTGCCAGCCTCCTCAGAAGAACTCCCGCACCCTAGCTAGCTGCCCTCTGTCCAATGCCCAGGTGCTGACCTAGGCATCCAAAAGGAGACTGGATGAGGAGACACGCCCACCGCACCCATGCGCCTGAGTCCGCTCCACACCACACCATCTGCTTCAGGATTGTGGCTATGGCAGTCTTCTGCATTCCAGATCACCCCTGCTCTGTCCTGACTCAGGCCTAAGCTGGAACCCCTGTGGTCCCTCCAAGGTCAGGTGGCACAAAAAGGGCCTAGAGTAGTTGGGGTGGCCCTGGGGAGGGATCCCACTGCGGCAGATCCCAGGATGAGGCTGGAGGGCATATCAGGGGCTCACTGAGATGGGAACACACAGCAATCTGCTATGGGAACAGGGGGTCCGGTGTCTGTGGAGGGTGTCCACATCACTGCCTCAACAGCTGTGTCCCTGGTAAATGACTGAATCTGTCTGTGCTCCACATCTTCTGTAGAATTGGGCCTCACAGCACTTTGTCCCCCAGGATTTGGTGAGGATAAACCAAGACACTAAATAATAAACACCTCACCAGTCCTTGGAAAAGAAGCGGCATCCATGAAGACACATCTCCCCAGGATTGCTTGGTAGGAAATGTGTTTTGGAACAGCCGGCTCAGCTGATCATGTGGTTTTGAACGTCAGAGAAAAAGCACCTGGCTTCAGGGAGCCTCCCTCCAACATGGTGACTCAGAGCCACCCCGACCCAGTTACACGACCTCCTCTCCAGGGACATTCCCGCCTGTCTGGTAAATATCGGGTTGTGTAGACACACTATACCCTGCAAGTCCTGCCCCAGGAAGCCCTGGACCCAGCAAGTTTGTGGCTCCCATATGGGCCCAGCTGTCCTCCTCGTGTCACCAGGACAGTGGACCCGGGCCTCTGGCCTTACCTCTCTTCTCAGCAGTGATGACAGTGGCCTCTAGGGGCTCCCCCAGCCCTGTCTCATCTTGGTCATCAGCCTGAAGATGTACGCCGACTCTGGGGCCAGCTGGTGGCTGTGAATTGCCTCACCATGGCACCCATCTCCACTGTGGTGAACGTGCTGGGGTTGCTGTTGGCCAGGGAGTTAGCAATCTGGTACCCTGTGAGTGTGACAGGAGGGCCCCGCATCAGTCTCATCACCCTGCTTGGGCCCCACATTCCAGCCAACCTACCACCACCACTCTGCCGTGTTTCTGTCACGTCCTTCATCCTCTGCTAGCATCTGAGAGGAATAGCACAGCCGCAGTGGCAGATGGAGCCTCTGAGCGCTGGGCCCCCATGACTCTTGTTTCTCTTCATCCATCCCACCCCCAAGATGTGGAAACAGTTTCATCTTTAGTGATTCAATACTTATATAAAACACCCAGTATTCATCATGTCAGCAATTTAAAACCTCCCAAAAAACCAAGGTCCAGAATGAGATGCCGTTTGTGGTAAATTCTACCATTCAGGGAAGGATCCATACCAGTCCCTTGCCCGCTTTTCCAAAAAACAGAAGAGAAAGCTTCTAAACTCATTTGCTGAGGCCAACATTACCCTAATACAAAAACTGAACAAGGACACCCCAAGAAAAGACTCTTACAGTCCAATATCCCTGATGACCATAGATGCAAAAATGTTCAACAAAATACTAGCAACCCAAGTTCACCAATATGCTGAGAGGATCATATACTATGATCAAGTGGGATTTATTCCAGGAATGCAATGATGGTTCACAGGTGAACAAGGATCAAAGTGATACAGCACATTAACAAAATAAAGAATAAAAATGATGTGATCATCTTGACATGCAGAGGAAGCACTTGACAAACTTTAATATCCGTCTGCAATCAAAATTCTCAACAGAGTGCGTAGACCAGGAACCATACCTCAACATCGAAAACGACATATATGACAACCACACAGATTACTTCACATCCCATAGTGAAAAGTTTCAGCTGTTACTATTTCCTCTAAGATCACCTAAGTTAGGAACATTGCTGATCTTTCCTTGCCACTTTTACTCAACCCAATATTGAAAATCCAAGGCAGAACAATTATGCAAGAAGATAAACAGAAGGCATCAAAACTGGGAAGAAAGTGAAACGGTCATTATTTGCAGACGACACAGAATATAAGGAAAACCTCAAAGAAGCCAGTGAAAAACTGTTCAAACTATGACTAAATTCAGTAAAGGGACAGGATACAATATCACTACCCCCAAAACTTGCTGCGTTTCTATACGCTAATAACGAATCATCAGAAAATAAAGCAGGAGGATCATCCCACCTGAAGTTGCATCAAAAAGAATAAAATACCCAGGAACAAACTTCACCAAGAGGTAAAATCCCGTATAATGAAAACTACAAGACAGTAAGGAAAGAAACTGAAGGCAACACACATAAACTGAAAGACATTGCATGTTCATGGATTAGAAGAACTAATAGTGGTAAAATATTCATACTTCCCTTAAGTTTCATTGCAATTCCTACCAAAATTCTAATGACATTTTTCACAGAAGGAGAACAAAGGATCTAAAAATTTGTATGATGCCACAAAAGACTCTGAATACTAGAGCAATCTAGAGAAAGAAGAACCACACTAAAGGCATCGCGCTTGCTCATTTCAGACTATGACAAAGCTAGAGTAATCAAAACAACCTAGCATTGTCATAAAAATAGACACACACATCACCAGAAGACAGGAGAGAGCCCAGCAGTAAACACACACATCTATGGTCCGGGACCTTATGACAAAGGAGCCAAGAATAAACAAGAGGGAAAAAATAGTCTCTTTCATCAATGGGGCTGGGAACACTGGAGAGCTACATGCAAAACAACAAAACTGCACCATTCTCTTACACCATACACAAAAAATAACTCAAAATGGATCAAACACTTGAATGTAAGTCCTGGAACTATAAAACTTGTAGCAGAAAACACAGGGTTTGGAAAGGTCCTTGACATAGGTCTTGGTAGTGGTGCTTTTAAGTGGATATCAAAGTAAAAACAAGCAAGGAAGCAAAGTGTGGGCCTACATCAAACTATAAAATGTCCAAACAACAAAGGAAACCATCAACAAAATAAAACAGCAACCTACGGTATGGGAAAACATTATATATATATATATATATATATATATATATATATATATATAAAAAATATATCTGATAAGGGGTTAATATTCAAAATATAAAGAACTCATGCAACTCAACAGCAAAGCAAAGCAAAACACACCAAATCACCAAAAACAACACAAACTCAACAGGCAATCTAATGTAATAGGAGCAGATCCAAATAGACATTTTCCTAAAGAACATATACAAATGGTCTACACGAACATGAAAAGATGCTCAACATGATTAATCATCAGGGAAATGCAAATCAAACCAGAACGAGGCACCACTTCACACCTGTCAGAAGGGCCATTATCAAAAAGACGAGAAATAGCAAGTTTTGGTGAAGATATGGAGTAGAGGAAAACTCTGTGCACTGTGACTGGGAGTATACACGGGTGCGGCAACTATGGAAAACAGTACAGAAGTTGCTCAAAAAAATGAGAAACAGAACTACCACAGGATCCAGCAATTCCCTTTCTGAGTATTTATCTGAAGGAAATGAAAACACTAACTCACAAAAGGTACATTCACCCCTGTGCACACTGCAGGATTATTTACAACAGTGAAAATAAAGAAAAAACCTAAATGCCATCAGCGGATGAATGGATAAAGAAACTGTGGTTGATGAACACAGTGGAATCCTACTCAGCCATAATAAAGGATGAAATCTTTCAATTTACAACATGGTGGCCCTTGAAGGCATTATGCTAAGTAAAACAGGCCAGACAGAAAGACACATACTAGAAATCACTTATATGTAGAAGCTTAAAACAAACAAACAAACAAACAAACAAAAAACAAAAATATGAGCTCACAGGTAGAACAGATGGGAGTGGCAGAAGTTTGGGGTTGGAGGTGGGAGAAATGGGTCAAGGGTTCAAAAGGAAAAAAGAAATCAAGATCAGTTATAGAATCTTTTCTTTTTAATTTCGATTAAGTAATCTGTACCCCCAACATGGCTCAAACTCATAACCCTGAGATCAAGAGTCACACACTCCACCAACTGAGCCAGCCAGGGTCCTGGAATTGTGGCATCTTCCGATACTAAATGTATGGAGAAAGGGGAAACTAATTTAATCTATGGTATTTTGAGGGCTAGGTATTTACTTGGTAAATATTAAAATGAAAGAACACAAACTTCAGAGTCACATACACCGGTCTGGATCCGGTTCTAATATTTATCATGACACTGAGCAAGTAACTTACCTTTTTAATTATTTATTTGAGGGGGGGGTGGAGGGAGAGAGAGGGGACATAAGCAGGCGGAGGGACAGAGGGAGAAGGAGAAAACGACTCCCCACTGAGCAGGGAGCCTGATGTGGGGTTCGATCCCAGGAACCTAGGATTATGTCCTGAGCCAAAGGCAACAGCTGAACCACCCCGGTGACCCTACTTAATCGCTTTTCTGCCTGTTTCCCCACCTCTGAGGATATTATGAATATTTGCTTTTAGAATAGATTCTATTTTTAATTTAAGAATAGTTTTTAGAATTGAATGAAATAGAGGTCACTTAGAATAATACCTATGAGAGTAATCCCTCAAAAAATATTTTAAAAAATCTTATTCTGGGGGTACCTGGGTGGCACAGTCAGTTAAGCGACTGACTCGATTTTGGCTCAAATCAAGATCCCAAGTTCCTGGGAGAGAGCCCCTCACCAGGCTCTACACTCAGTCGGGAGGCTGCTGGAGGATACCCTCTCTCCCTCTGACCCTCCCCTCTCTAGCATATGCATGTGCACACACTCTCTTTCTGTCTCTACAATAAATAAATATGTCTTAAAAAATCTTATCCTGAACATCTGGTGGTTGCATAATCATTTTCATACTTGGGCAGTATCTCCTAGTTTACAAAGCACTTTTATACACATTCTCTTATTGGAGTCAGGATATGGTCCTGGGAGAAGACTTTATTGTGTTTATTTATAGAGAAAAAAAAAAAGAAAACCAGACTTAGAGCAGGGGTGTGCTCTGTTCATGGCTGCAGAGATAACAGATGATCTTCCGATTCTCAGTCCAATGGAGGAGAAAAAGAAAAAATGCAAACACTGTAACAAGAGCCAAAGAAGGGCACTACAAACTGATAATGGAATCCATGCAGTAAGAGGATGCAACATTTATAAATATGTACCGACCCAACAGATGAGCAACTGAATATGTAGAGCATATATGAACAAACCTAAGAGGTGCAATCAGCACCAATACTGCAGGGAACTTTAATATCTCACACTCTCTCAAATGGATACACCATCCAGACAGAAGATCACAAAGGAAACATCAGCCTCAGACAACCCGTTACTTAGATGGACTTGACAGATACACACAGAACCCTCCATCCAATCGCAGCACATGGAATACACTCCTCTCAAGTGCACACAGAAAGTGCTCCACCATTGGTCATATGTGAGGCCACAAGACAAGTCAGTAAACTCCAGAAGCCTAGAATTTTCCCAAATGATGACTGAAATCAAATCAACCATCTTTTCCAACCACAGTGGTATAGAACTAGAAATCAGTTACAAGAAGAAAACTGGAATTTCATAAACATGGAGATTAAAGAACATGCTACTGAACAACCATCTGGGTCCATGGTCAAACCAAAAGAGAAACCAAGAAATACTTTGAGGCAAATGAAAAAATAATACAATGAAACAAAATTTACGGAATGCAGTAAAACGTGTTTTAAAACGGGGCACCCCATTAGTCGGTGGAGTGCTGTGACTCCTGATCTTGTGGTTTTGAGTTTCAGCCCCACACTGGACATAGAGCTCACTTTACATTTTAAAGATGTCATTTATTTATTTGACAGAGAGAGAGAGAGACAGACAGACAGACAGAGCAAAGTGGAGGGAGCGGCAGGGAGTAGGAGAGGGAGAAAGTGGCTTCCCGTGCTGACCAGGGAGCCAATGCAAGGCTCAATTCCAGGACTGTAAATTCACGACTTGAGCCTAAGGCAGATGCCTAACAGACTGAGCCACCCAGGCAACCTGTAGAGCTAACTTAAAAAAAAAAAAAAGTGGTTCTAAGAGGGAAGTTTATAGTGATACAGGCCTAACTCAAGAAACATGAAACAGGGCGTCTGGGTGGCTCAGTTGGTTAAGCGACTGCCTTTGGCTCAGGTCATGATCTTGGAGTCCCAGGATCGAGTCCCACATCAGGCTCCCTGCTCTGCAGGGAGTCTGCTTCTCCCTCTAACCCTCCCCTCTCTCATGCTGTCTCTCTCTCTCACTCTCTCTCTAAAATAATAAATAAATAAAATCTTAAAAAAAAAAAAGAAACATGAAACATCTCAAATAAGCAACCTAACTTGATACCTCAAGGAAACAGAAAAAGAACAAATAAAGACCAAAGTTAGTAGAAGAAAGGGAGGAACACATCAGAACTGAAATAAATGAAATACAGAATAAAAAGACAATAGAAAGATTAAAAAAACAACAAGAACATCAACAAAGAGCTGATTCTTTGAAAAGAACAAAGCGGACAGAGTCTCAGCCAGACTCAAGCTAAAAAAAAAGAAAGAGGACTCATCATCAGAAATGAAAGAGATGTTCCCCGATACCATAGATACGCAAAGGCTCATAAGAAAGTACTATGAACAATTACACCCCAACGAGTCGGATAATCCCAAAGAAAAGGATACATTCCCAGAAACACAAACTGCCAAGACTGAATCCTGAAGAAATGGAAATCCTGAACAGACCAATGACCTGTAGAGAGATTAAATAAGAAATCGAAAACCTCCAACAAGCACAAGTCCAGAACCCCATGGTTTCACTGGTGAACTCTACGAATCATCCACAGGAAAAAAAATGAATAGCAATCCTTCTCAAACTCTGCCAGAAAAACAAGAGGAAGGAATGCTCCCCACCTCATTTTATGAGGCCAGCATGGCCCTTATCAAAACCTCCCAAGGTGCCACAAGAAAATTACAAACTAGCATCCGTGATGAACATAGACATAAAAATCCTCACCCAATTATCAGCAAACCAAATTCAACAATACAGGAAGAGGTATGATTAAGATTTATTTCAGGGATGCAATGGCGGCGGTTCAACATCCAGAAATCAATCAAACTAATGTGCCGCATTAACAAAACGAAGGATCAAAATCATAGGACCATCTCAACAGATGCAGAAAAATTATTTGAGAGCGGTGCTACCAAGTCACTACCCCCCCCACCTGTGCTTCAGCCGCCTGGCTGGTCCCCACACCCCGTACCACTGCCACCCCACTGTGCAATCCCCCCACTGCCACCCTGCTGCACCCCACACACCCACCACTGTCCCATCCACCTCTCATTCCTGATAGGCTGCTGCCACCACCGCTTCCACCCTCCACCCTGCTACTCCACAGCAGTGCCCCTTTGTCCCACAACTGCTAACCCTCACCATTGCTGCCCTGCTGCCCTGTCCGTTGCAACTGATGCCCTGCTGTGTCACCCCCAGTGCCCTTTCCACTCCCCTGTGCACCCTCCAGGACTCTGCCACCCTGCTGCACCACCCTCCAAGTTTTCTACTGCCCTCACCTGCTGCCCTGGTGCCTGTGCTTCCAACAGCACCACCCCTGCTACCTTGGTCACCCTGCTGCTCCTGCCCATCTCCACTGCCCTGCCCTGCCCCCAAGCCATGCTGAGCCATTGCCATGTACTTGCTGCCCCGCTGGTCCCTCCCAACCACTTCCGGGCCAATCCCTCCTCGCTTTGCCTCCCTGCTTTGCCTCCCAGTCTACTGCCATCCTACTGCGCTTCCTCAAGTCACCCCACTGCCGCCTCTGCACACCCCCGCCCCGTGCCATTTCTTCACTGCATACTGCCCCCTTGCTGCTGCGGCTGTGCAGAGCCCCTGCCTCACCATCCACCTTACCCCAGTGCAAGTGCCACTGTGGATCCACTGCTGCCCTCTATCCTGCTGTTACTGCTGCTGAGTTTCACTCAGCTGCCCACACAGCTATTAACCTGATGCTCTTGCCCTGCCGGTCCCACCAAACACCCCCGAACTGCTACTGCCTGTCAGCCCTCCTACCCCTGCTCCAGTGCCTCCAGATTCCCTCTCCACTGACATGCTGCTGCCGCCCCACTCATCCCAGCCTTCTCCTAATACTGCTACCGCCTGGGTGCCCCCGCCTTGTGACCTTGCCATCTGCAGTGCACCCCTCATACTGTCCACCTTACCACCGCTGCTGCCGCTGGGCTTCTGCCCTGTGCCCCAGGCCACTGCTGACCTTCAATGTCCAGCCCCCATTGACATGCATTAAGGTCCTACCCCGCCCTTCATGCCCTTCCTGTGCGGTTGCTGTGTCGCTGCCTCCCAGCTGGTTCCGTCCCCCCTTCTCCGCACGCCAGCACCTGCCTGCCACCCCACATGTGTCCGTGCAGCCGTGCTGTCCCACCCCGCCCACCACCATGCGCCATTACTGTCCTGCTGCCCCACCGCATTGCAACTACCATCCCTCTGTGCTCTCCCTGCACCTCTACCTTGCCGAGTGCACCACGCCCCCACAACCAGTCCCCTGCTCTCGCTGTCACTGCTCCCTTACCACTACCCTGCTTCTGATCTGCTGCTGCCCTGTGTCCCACTCTTCCCTATGTCCTGCTGCTGCCCTGTGTCCTGCAGCTGCTGGCCTTCGTAGCCCAGCCCTTTTGCAGCCCTGCCCTGTTGACTTGCACTGCTGTCCCACCTGCCACGCTGCCCCCCTTCTGTTCCTGCTCACCCCTCCCTGCATGCTACCACCTAGCTGCTACCCCCGCCCCCGACTCTGGAGCCTTCCTGCTCCCCTACCCCTGCTGCCACGCTGCTGCTGCTGCCCACTAGTCCTACTCCACCTTCCCCACACTGGTACCACCAGGCTGCCCCCACAAAATGAGCTGCTCCCACCGGTGCTGCACCCCCATCCACAGCGCCCCCACTTACAACCACCATTGCCTCTCCACTGCTACCCTGGGTCCCCGCTGCCGCTGCTATCGGTGGTCCCACCCTGTAGACATGCACCAAGCCCAGTAAAGCCAGGCCCTTGCTTCGCTGCCTGACCCACCACGCCAGGACATTGACAGCCCGCTCATACCCAGCTAGTCCTGCCCACCCCCAAAGGACACTACCGCCTAGCTACTCCCCCCACCACCCCACTCTGATGCCTCCTGGCTGCCAAGCATGTTGCTGCCCAGCACGTCCACACCCCCGCGCTGCTCCCAGCTTGCTGCCCCCCAAAAATGCACCCCTGCCACACTGCTGTGCCCCACACAGGCCCACTTACTGCCCCCCGCCTCTGTCCTGTGCCCCCGGCGTCTGCTGTGCTTCGCTGCCCTGCCTTGTTGGCATGCATTATGAGCCGGCCCAGCAGGCCAGCCAAGCTGTTGCTGTGAGGCTGCCTCAGGGCTGATCCCACCCTCTCTACCCTGCCCTGCCGCCTATATTCCACCCAACCCCTAAAGGTGCCACACTGCTGACCAACTCGGATGGCACGCAGCTCCCTGACCCATGGGCCCCTCCCTGTGCCACTACTGACTGGTTGCCCCCTCCTCCGGCTCGGGTGACCCCAGCTCCCTTCCCCACTGGTCCCGCCCCCATACCTGAGCATTTTCACCTCTCTGCCACCTCCTGGCACCCTTGCAGCCCTGCTACCCTGCCCACCACGCCAAGACACTGGCCTCCCGATGATGCCTGGCTGGTCCCCCCGACCCCCACGTCACTACCGCCTAGCTGCTTCCCCCTCCCCTCAGCTCTGTTGACTCCCCACTGCCATAGGCATTGCGGCACTGCTGCCACCAAGCTCGTCTGCCCCCTAGCCCGTGCTACTACCAGCTTTCTGCACCCCCACATGCACCTTGCCACCCTGTTGTGCCTCCCAACACCGCCCCCTTACCACCACTGCTGCTGCTCTGCTGCTGCCACGTGCCCCAGGCCTCTGCTGTGCTTTGCTGCCCTGCCCTGTTGACCTGCACTATGTGCCTACCCACCAACTGGCCAAGCTGTTGCTGAGCCCCTGCCTTGGGGCTGGTCCCACCCCCTCTCCCCCATACTGCCACCTAAATTCCACCCACCCCCCACAGGTGCCACACTGCTGCCCCACTTGGGTGTCATGCAGCTTCCCCTTACCACAGGAAGCTACCCCTCCCTGTACCACTGCTGCCTGGTGACACCACCCTCCCTCCCCCGCTGGCCCTACTCCCCCGAGTGTTATAACCTCTCTGCCACCTCCTCACTCCCATGAGCCCGGCGGCCTCGCCCACTACACCATGACATTGACACCCTGCTATGCCAGTCTGGCCCCTTCCCCCCCCACCTGCCACTACCACCTAGCTGCTTCCCCCTCCTACTCCGTTGCCTCCCCGCTGCCACGCGAGTTACTGCTTCGCACGCCCGCCCCCTGACCCCCTCACGCTGCTACCACCTTGCTGCCCCCCACATGCACCCCTGCCACCCTGCTATATCCCCCCACGACCCCCCTTTACCACCGCTGCTGCCGCTCCACTGTTGCTCTATGCCCCCAGCCTCTGCTGCGCTTCACTGCCCTGCCCTCTTGACATGCACTATGGGATGGCCCACCATGCCCACCACAGTGTTCCTGCACTGCTGCCTGGGGCTGCTCCCACCCCCTCACTCCCCGTGCTGCCACCTAGATTCCACCCATCCCCCAAAGGCGCCGCATGGCTGCCCCACTCGGGTGTCACACAGCTCCCACCCGGGCACGCCACCTCTCCCTGTGCCACTACTGCCTGGGTGCCCCCTCCCCCGCCTCTGGTGACCCTTGCTCCCTAACCCCGTGGTCCAGCCCCCTACCTGAGTATGATCACGTGGCAGCCAACTCCTTGGGCCCCTGCTGCCACACTCACCACGCAAACACGTCAACGCCCCGCTGACACCCTGCTGGTCCCACCTCCCCCCACACTCCACTACGGCCTAACTGCTTCCCCCTCCCCGCACTCCGTTGCCTCCCCACTGCCAGGCACATTACCGCGCTACTTCCGCCCTGAACGTCGCCCTCCCCAGGGCTTCTACCACATTGTTGTCCCACCATATACACCCCTGCCACCCTTCTGTGCCCCTCAAACCGCCCTCCTTACCTCAGCTGCCACCGCTCCACTGCTCCCCTGTGCCCCAGGCCTCTGCTGTGCTTTGCTGCCCCGCCCCCTTGACAGGCACTATGGGCCCGCCCACCACGCCCTCCTAACTGTTACTCCACTGCTGCCTGGGGCTGGTCCCACCCCCACACCCCCTCGGCTGCCCCACTCGAGTGCCACGCAGCTCCCGCCCCTACCTGTGCCACTACTACCTGCCCCCTTCCCTGCCTCTGGTGACCCCGGCTCCCTCCCCCGTGAGCCCATCCCCCCCTACCTCAGTGTTAGCTCCCTTCTGCCAACTCCCCAGGCCCATGCAGCCACGCCCGCCACGCCCGCCACGCCCGCCACGCCCGCCACGCCCGC
>JAHRIG010009301.1:0-15897 GCA_020311275.1 Eira barbara | reverse complement strand
CGCCACGCCCGCCACGCCCGCCACGCCCGCCACGCCCGCCACGCCCGTCACGCCCGTCACGCCCGCCACGCCCCGACTTGACGCCCCCCGATGATGCCCGGCTGGTCCCGCCCCCCACCCCTCCCACCACTACAGCCTAAGGGCATACCCCTTCCCCCTCGCTCTGTTGCTTCCCCGCTGCCAGGCACATTACCGTGCTACTACCGCCCTGAATATCCGCCACTCTCCCCTCGCTTCTACCACATTGTGCCCCTCATATGCACCCCTGCCTCCCTTACCTCAGCTGCCGCCGCTCCGCTACTGCCCTGTGCTCCCAGCCTCTGCTGTGCTTTGCTGCCGCACCCCCTTGACGTGCACTATGGGCTCGCCCACCACGCCCTCCTAACTGTTACTGCACTGCTGCCTGGGGCTGGTCCCACCGCCTCACCCCCTCTGCTGCCTCCTAGATTCCACCCAACCCCCCACAGGCGTCGCATGGCTGCCCCACTCGGGTGCCATGCAGCTCCCACCCCACAGCCCACCACCCCTCCCTGTGCCACTACTGCCTGCCCCCTTCCTCGCCTCTGGTGACCCCTGCTCCCTCCCCCACGATCCCGTCTTCCTACCTCAGTGTTATCCCCGGGCTGCCAACTCCTCAGGCCCACGCAGCCCCACCCGCCACACCGTGATGTTGACGCCCCGCTGATGCCCGGCTGGTCCCACCTCCCCGCCCATGCCACTACCCCCTAACGGCTACCCCCTTCCCCCGACTCCATTGCTTCCCTGCTGCCAGGCGCATTACCGCGCTACTACCGCCCTGAATATCCGCCCCCCTCCCCATCCTTCCACCACATTGCTACCGCCCACATGCACCCCTGCCACCCTGCTGTGCCCCTGACACTGCTCCCCTTACCTCAGCTGCCTTCCGCTCCCCTGCGGCCCTGTGCCGCCGGCCTCTACTGTGCTTGGCTGCCCCGTCCCCTTGACGTGCACTATGAGCCAGCCCACCACGCCTGCCCCACTGCTGCTGCTGCCTCTGGGCTGGTCCCACCCCCACTCCCAGTTGGTGCTGCCTAGATTCCACCACCTCCCCCACAGGTGCGGCACTGCTACCCCACTTGGCTGTCACACAGCTCCCCCGCCATGGGCCCACCACCGCTCCCTGTGCCACTACCGCCTGGTTGTCCCCCTCACCTGGCTCTGGTGACCCCTGCTCCCCCCTACTGGTCCCGCCCGCCTACCACAGTGTTATCACCTGTCTGCCACCTACTCCAGTCTGTCCAGCCCCACTGCCCCACCTATGCCCCATGCCATTACTGCCCCATTGCCCCACTGAGTTGCCCTTGATTCTTGCTGCCACGCACAGCCCACCACAGCTACCTCACCCCAGCGACTTGCTGTCCCGCTGCACATCCCCCCCCAGCGCCACTGAAGCCCTCCCCAAGCTACTACCCACATTGCCCCTTCTTGCCAACCTGCCCCCCCATCCCCGCCCCACCTCACCTGCGGGCCCGGTACTGCTGCCAGTGTTTCCAAGGCCACAGCCACATCCTTGGTTGCCCTGCTGCTGCTGCCTTGCCCCATTACCATGAGACCGTAGCCCCACTGGTCCTGCCTACCACCCACAATTAACCTCCACTCCAATACTGTCCTGCTTCGCCCCCCCCACTCTGCTGCTGACCCACTGTGCCCGGCCAATGCCAATGCCACCCCACTGCACCTCCCCAATGCCTCAGTGACTGCAACGCAGTGACATTGCTTCCCGGCTGCCCACCGTCTTGCTGATGCCCTGCTGCGCCCGCCCTCCACTGCTACCTGGGCCCGCTGCACCCCCCCTACTGCCCCTGTGACCCTTACTGCCACCTCACTGTCGATCTGCAGCTGCCCCAGGTACAGATGCTGCTGTTGCTGCTGGCTTCGCAGCCCAGCCGCCTTCACATGCCCTGTTGTCATGCCCGCCATGCCAGGCGTGGCCTCACCTCCATCCCCCTCACTGGTCCCCTCTCCTCACTGCGAGGTACTATCTGGCTTCACTCCCCCCCACCAAGTGCTGCCCTGCTGCCCTACCCCATTTTCAAGGGCTCCCACCCCACTGTTCCAGTCTCCCATACCCTGCTGCTACTGCCTGGCTGCCCTACCAAATCCTTGCCTCATCAGCCATGCCTCCCTTTTGCAACCTCGTTCCCTGGCCCCCTTGAGGCCCAGGTGCATCCCACCTCGTCTCTCTGTATTAGTGTTGGCCTCGCTACCTCCCTACCCGTTTACCCACAGCCACTGCCAACCGGCCCACCACCCCAAGCCATTGCTTCCCAGATGCCCCACCCTGTTGCCCCTGCTGCCTCACTGCAACCCCTCTGGTTTCTGCCACCCCTCCCCGCTGCTGCTTCACACCTCGCCACTGTCGCATCCCCCATGCAGGCCCTCCTTACCACCAAACCCCTGCTCCGTGGCTGCCTGGCTGCTCTGACATCACTGGCCCGCCCTGGACCTAATCAGTGGGAGACAGCCCTAAGAGAATTTCTGCATCGGGGCTGGCGACAAGTGTGCTCTGGAAGAAGTGGGTTGGAGGTATAGGGACGGGGGTAAATCCCAAAGAAGGAAAATGTTAGCATAATTATATTAAGTGTTAAAATAGCCTAAAAAGCTAAATTTAAAGTGCTTCCAATGTCTCCTTCTTTTCCATACAGTGGCTTTATTCATCATATTGTGCACCTGAAAATAATATAATACTGTAAGTTAACTCACTGGAATGAAAATAAAAACTGTAAAAAAGACAAAAGTTTCTTAACATCACACGTCAATTGATATACAGACACTAAGGTAATAGTTTGCATAATAAAACGTGCATATGTATCTAGGTGCTCTTTCTCTTCAGAATCACTCACTGTTCTGGGCTTTCATGTATAGTGTACGTACATATGAACAAGCTTTTCTCAAAAACTAAAAGAACAAAGAGCTCCCAAGAACCAGCACTAGATGTCCACTGTAGAATTGCATGAACAGAAATACCCTCATTAGCTTTGTTGTATGAGAAGACCTTGGGAGATACCCATTTCAGAAGTAAGTGTCAAGTGAAATACATCATAAACGAGAACTTATCCCTTACCATAATGCTCACCGGGAACTTGACTCTCCAATTTTACTTTTCTCTCATCACTAGAAAAATCAAAATTTAACAGCACACTTAGCCCAGTGGTTATATCAAATTTATGCTTCGCTCTCTGTTAGCGGTAGAACTGAAACCTTGCGGCTGACTCTGTGATCATACTTGTGTTACTTTTAGGATAAGATGTACATTAATATAAGTATATGAATAAATTCACCCTTGTTATGTTTTCCACAGCAAGCATTTTCACTGACATAATTTCATGGGATCTTCATACAGTCCAGGTGAAAGCAAAGGTAAATGTTTATGGCAAATAAAAGGTAAGCAAAGGGAAATGCACAAACTAAGAATCTGTGAAATAAGACAAATGCAGCACAGTAAGTTTTAAGACCTAATGCGCTGTCTTAATTGATCTACTAATGATTTGGGTACTATCCTATCCAGTAGATAGAGGGGCGCTCCAAATGGCCACAAGAAAGAAAAAGACGACTTTCAAGATAACATGTGAGATGGAGTGTGTGGGTGGTGCAGTCAGTGAAGTGTCAGACTCTTGGCTTTGACTCAGGTCCTGATCTCAGGGTCTTGGGATCCAGCCCTGCACAGGGATCTGTGCTCAGCACAGAGCCTGTTTGTGTTTAGCTCTCCCTCTCCCTCTGACTGCCCCCCCACAAATAAATAAATAAATCTTAAAAATAAGACAGCAAAGGAGAAAATAAAGCATTATCAGCTAAGAATCCATTGTTTTAGTCAAGATCACCCTGCTAAGGGAAATAGAGGGGGTCAGTCAGTAGACTTCCTAGCGCTGACCAGGAAATTCCCACCTGGGCTGGCTAAATGTTATATAGTTCTGGATGTTGAAACTGCAGTTGGGTCGGTATTAAGTCTTGGCTTACCAACTTAGGGCCTTAAGCCATGTGAGGGCATTTTGAGCCTGTGGTTTTCCTTTTCAACAACCCCACCTTTTGATCAGACTCTCAGCTTAACTGAGAGATGGGCTCTAAATTGAAGGCATTAACGTCACTCTCAGCAACTGCTCTGAAGTGCTCACAGTACTTGTTGCTCCTCAGTGAAGTATTCACAGTTCTTGACCTTTCTGGCCAAAGGATTTGTGATGTTCACAGGTCACCACTTCAGTCTTACAATTTTTGAGTTGGTCATGCTCTCCATTTTTTTTTTCCCTGATGTTCCAGTCATAGAAAGATCATTAGTATGCAGGTTAGTGTCTCTGCATTTGCATTTAGAGCTTTTGAGAAAACATAAATCACCACACAGATTATACTGATTATGATAAACAAGATAATTCCCAATGTTTGGAGTGCAATTTGAGGCTATATTCTCCAAGACTCAAAGCAATTAAAAACAAATGAGTAAGAAAGACCCTGAAGGAGTCACTTTTAAGCCACGTGGCTTCCTCAGTAATCTGATGTTATTGGGCTTTAACTTCCCCCAGAACTGTTCATCGGGGTATAGCACATGCTGTTGTCTACAGCACAGACCCAGCCTTGCTCAGCTAAGAGATAACCAAGGGCTATCTTATTTTCAAGAATTCCTTAGGCCAGAGTGTAAGGATTCTTGTTGGGCAGACATTGCTTTGGCAAGGGGTTCTGCAACAATTTCAAGAATGAAGGAAAAGGTCTTCATCATACTCCATCTACGTTTACCCCCAACCAGGGAACTAAGGCCAACCAAAGGCATGAATCTTGGAACACACTTTTTCCCGGTAGTTCCCGTCTAACCTTCTATCTCAGAACATAAATGTAGGTAGTTAACCAATGAGATGTCTTATTTAGCTTGAGTAATTTTCAGACCAGGGTTGAATTTTCTGGTAGCCCGAAATAAAAGGTTGCTCTAAATTCCAGAGGATACTGCCGTAGTAATGACTTGGGAGATACAGATGAGGGTGTTACCTTCCCAGGCCATTGCCAGAGTAAAGGAAAAGAGAAGAGGGGTAAAGGATTGCATGTTTGGTCAAAGCTTGGGGTCTTGATCCATTGCCTTGGGTGAGCACGGTCTACCAGATGTCAGCTATTTCACTTTCTTCCAAGTAGATTCAGAAATATCAAGTGTCTGTTCAGGACCAGGTGTCAGGTGGAGCCTTCTGTAACTGTGGGATGTGCACCTGAGGCTCAATACTTTTGAGTTTTACAGAAGGAGACTTAGTAAGGTCCCACTTTTACTGGCTTTCAAGGGCTATCTTCCTCTAATGATGTGTCTCAAAGACTTAATCACCAGGCTGTAAACTGTGATGGAGAGGATCCTTTTAACTGTGATCTAGGATCTTCCATAACCTGTTGATGACAGGCTTGAGCACTGGACATCGCAGACTTATGGTAGTTGGATAGACCAGCATGCAACACAGTGGATTGGTAAAGGTTGTATGCTGAGACAATTCAATGAAGTCTGCAAGGATTTCCTAAAGGCTCCTGTGATTTGCCCAGTGAAATACGTGCCCTGGTCACTGGAGATCACAGAAAGTATGCCCCAAGGGAGGAACCCGTTTTTAACAGGGTCTTTGCCACAGTGCAATCATCAGCCCCTTGGCAGGGAAAGGCTTTAACTGATTCAGAAAATACAGAAACAACAACAAGGGTATATGACAAACCCTACTAAGTGGCAGTGGAATGAACCCAGCTGCAGGATCCACAGGAAGGAGGCCTGAAACCTCTGGAGACAAAAAGTTGTTCAGGATTATGGACCTGACAGGTTAGACACCACTCTTAAACAGGTTTTTTGTTTGTTTGTTTGTTTGTTTTACTGTTTTAGAAGGCTTCCCACTGATGTCCATTTATCATTTGAATCATCTTAAATGCCCTATGGTGGGTGAAGGAATGAAAAAAAAAATCAAGAAAAACGGGGCTTGCCAGGGATCTGGGAAGAACCAAGTGGTTGTCTTGGTTTTCCCTTAGCCCTCACTCTTTCTTTAAATCATTCCCATTGTTTACCCACATTCTTCTCTCTGATTCAGAAGGAAACAGGTGCCACATTACAAGGACATCAGGATGGCCTGTGTCTGGCAATGAGGAGCCATGTTTTGTAGAACCGGAATGGACCTTATCTACATGTGCCACAATCTTACAACTATAATAGCAAAAAACAAAAAACAAAAAACAAACAAACAAAAACCAAAAAAACAAAACAACAGCAAAAAACTTAGTATGAAGTTTTAATTGACAATGATTCCCATGTAAATTAACATATCAAATAAGCCAAATTAATTTAGCAAATCCTTTGGGATGTTCCGGGTCAAAGAGACTTAAGTGGGCCGATACTCCAAAGAAAATTAAAAAAAAAAATCCACAAAATCCTTTGTTCTCTTGAGGAAGGAAAACCAAATTCTGATGTTTCACCAGCTTACTTTTGATTGGAAAATTCTTCATTCCAATCTTAGTCTGTCCTGACCGCACATAACAAACATTCCCTTTTTAGAAGACTTTACGACTTTCTCTTTTATATTCAGATTTTTGTCCTGAGTTTACCCTCTTTAGATAACCAGCTTTGCTGTAGAACAAAATTCCTTTCTTTTGTTCCCTGAGGAAAAAAAAAAAAAAAAGATTTCCATTTCTTATTCCTTTGCTTATGAAAAACACGCATCTTACTTTCTCTGCATTCTGCATTGTTTTTCTCATTATTTTCAGTAGCCTTCATTACATTTCTTATCATTCTTAACTCTTGGAAACTTTCACTTTTAAAGAAAGCAGTTGTGAACTGTGAACAAGTATTCTATAGGTTGTGAAATTTATGAATACATTTCATAATTTGCTGAAATATGTGCTTCTTCATTAAACAATCTTTCAGGAAAGCGCAACATGCGTTTAAAAACAAGCCCAGTTTCTTTGCATTAAGGTAACCAAAAGGAGATAAACTCATGTTCATCTACTAATAACTCAGTATTATCTTACCTAGTAATGATCTAGATATTTAATGAAAGTAATTTCATTTAACCATTGACCTAACTCACCAAAACATTAAAGTTTTAATTTACCAAAGAGATTTGGGAGACTAAGACTTTATCTAAAATTTCTAATTTTATTTACATCTATTCAATGTAACTTGTTCCTAACAGTTTCACTGAGATTACCCATAAAAACTGTATGAGACATGGGGTGGGTTCGGTGAAATAGGAGATGAGGATTGCAGGTTGTGCTTGTCCTGATGTGCACAGGTGATGGATGGAAGTGTTGAATCACTGTATTGTGTGCATGGAACTACTATAACATGGTGTGTTGAGTAGCTGGAATTAAAATAAAATTTTAAAATATAAAATAAAAATTAATTAAAATAAAAATTTTAAAAAATTAGGAAACATAAAAGCTTGTCATTCTTCCAAGCTATTTTTTTAACCTTTTGGAATAGAGATCACATCTACTTATTTTAGTAAACCAAAGCACGTGAAAGTTTTAATTTTAGTGCTGATAACTAAAGCCGAGTCTATTTGCCCAGATCATATGAATTTGAAACACATTTGGTTTAGGTTCTATCTTTCTGACAGTTTTAGAATGCCCAATCCTTACAAGTACTTGTCTCCAATCCAAGGAGATAGAGCTCTCTACAAATTAATTTGGGCAATATCCATCCAGTGAGAAAAATATCTCACATCGACAACGTATATTTGTGGACACATAGACCACTGCATGGAGCCTAGAGTCACTAACATGTATGGAGAAAACGTTAAGATATGTTTGTGTCCTTGGAATATTAAGGAGACTGTGCTAGAGTTTAGGCACAGGAACCCTTTAGCAGTTCATATTTTATGTTTATTTATTATTAGCAGTTTGTATTTTCGAAAGGCATCTTTCCTTTTGTTTCCCTCAGTCTCAGGCATCTGTAGGTTGGCTTTATATTTCAAAGATATGATAAGATGTATAACTTTAAGGCGAAAAAAAGCCCATCTTTTATAAGCCCCTTTGATAAGCAGGAGAAGTCGGGGGATCGGGAAAAGGACTAGGGGAACTTTGAATTGCTGAAAGAGCTGCATCTACAGTCCTGTTCAGATTTGTGAGGACAGTTGCTCTCAATGACTCACAGACTTGTATTTACATGAAATGACATCCTGTGTTGATCCAAGCATATGAGCTTCAATTTGCTTCCTTCCCTCTGGGTGCATAATTTGAATTTTAAGGATTTCCGGCAGTATGGAATGACCCCACTTGGGTATAAGATGGGTTCCCAAAGAGGGTGCAAAGGATACTCTCTCCCAAGATCCAGAGTCACTCACAGTGAGAGGCAAAGGAAGGAACCAACCAGCTGCAGGTCCCCAGCAGGCAGAAAGCTAAGAACAGTTATGCAGGATGCCACCAGCAAGAAGGCAATACCTATCTCTGTGAGAGAACGGATCCATAGGAATGGGTCTGGACTCGGAAGGGATGAGACAATGTGAAATTTTATTATCCTCTCTGGATCAAGCACTGAAGACAGAGATTCAGAAGCAGCTGATTCTGCTAAGGGTTTGCACCCATCCCTCTACAGTGCCAGTTTTTCAGGACCCCTTCTGCAGGCTCTGGACTTTACTAGATTTTCCACTTGTCTGTTTGAAGAGTAGAGTATAGTAGCTTGCCAGAAGCCATCCAGTTTTATCAGCTCTGGGAGGAGCTCATTTGGGGGCCCTCCCATGAAGGTGTGTCTAAGGCCATGAACGTGGCAGACATCTGTTTATGGCTGTGTAGTCTGCAGAGTGGAAAAACAATTCAGACTAGAATGAATGCTCAAGGGAACAAAAAGGGGAGCACGAGGAGTTATGTCAGTCTTCTATAGGTTTTTCTGTTTTAGGTGCTTCTCCAACCTTTAATTTTTCATTACACTTTTGCAAGGAATGTTTCAATGACTTTGGAATTTTGAAATATTTTAGAGACTTCTGCTTGCCAATTAACAGAGGTTTCATAGTCTGCTTAACTGGAGAACACTTGCTTCTAAATGCATTTCTTAAGTGATCTTATCTAATTGGAAACTTCCCCATTTTGGACATTGTATTTCTAGGTTCTAATTGCCCTGGGGGCTGGGAGCAGAAAGGTAGGAAAATAGCCACGATGGAATTAACATCCATCTGTGCCTAGCTATATATCCACAAAGAAGTTGAAGTTCACATTTCTGTCAGAGCTTATTTTTGGATCTCCAACCTGACAGTTACCAAGCCAGTACCCTAGGACACAAAACAAGCTTAGTAGGATCTTGCCATTTTTGCTAGATATCTGTAACATTTGGGACAATAATAGTTAGTAGTACAATAAGCAGGTGTACTAGAAGGTGGTGAGCTTGACTCATCATAATTTAAGGATCCTAGGAGCTAAGACTTCTCCGAGCAGAGCGAACCCTTTGCAGGGATGCGTCCTGGAATTCGGGTTGGTGTGTGTGTTACAGTGTTAGCTCTCAGTACATGAGTTTTCTTGAGGTTAATGGCTGACCTAGCGTCCAGCCTACCCACTCCCTGACCAACTTATATTATCAAGGGGTGTCCTTGGGATGGCAAGGGCTCTAAGAGCTTTTGAATGCTTGACCAATGCCTTCCAATTTTTGTAGGTCATTGTGCCTCTGAGATCCCTATTAGGAGTAGTCTTTATCTACAAACAAAAAAAGACAAACAATAATGTACACTTTGGTGTATGGGCAGTAAAGATACTACTGTGTTCTGGACAAGGAAGGCTCTATGTGCACCAACAATTCTCCCTGGAGCCATGCTTGGATGGGACCCAGGGAACTGTGATCTGAAAGCTTAGGGGCTTGGCTCTGGGCAGACATTTCTGCCAGTTCAACTGGGCTCTGGGCAAATATGTGAGCTCAATAGAGCTCTAGACAAACACGCCAGCTCAGCTGGACTCTGGGCATAACCCTCGGCCAGCCCATGCTGACCTGAAAGCCAATTAGATCAGGAGCCTGAAAAGAAAGAAAGGGGAGCTCAGAACCAAGAGGAGCTCACCCACAGGCCTTGAAAATAGCAGGGAAGACAGGGAACACAAAGGACTCAAGGTTCCCACACCTGTTTCTCAAATGTCTGTGAAAGTCCACTTCTGATCCCGTTGCTGCCACCAAATTTATTAAATAACAAAATTTCAACCATGTAAATGTAAAAGATACAATGGCTGTATTAATCAATCAATTCATGAGGGAGGTAGCATCCCACTTAGCAAGTATAGGTGAGCTCCAAAGGATTACAGCAAAGGAAAAGGATGAAAAAGGAAATCGTTAACAAAAGGTCCATCATGGGTTCTTGGGAAGAGACAAGATGGCTGGGAAGTAGGATGAGGCGCCATTTCAACCTGTACCCTAAAGGGAGCTGATTACCTACTAAAGAACGATCACCCATGAAATCAGCATGAGATCAGAATTATACACGTCTGGATATCTACAGGGGCAGAAGATGTCAGTGGGCAGGTAAAGCGGAGTGGGAACGTCGAACTGATATCAGAAGATAAACAAAAGGGGAGGGAGCCAACAGAGGCGACCAATTGGAAAGGAATACCCCAATATGAGAGTGCCCTGCGTCTGGGGACCAGCATTAACTTGGAGTCTGGTTGAAAGCACTCAAAAAGAGCAAAGGATTGTGGGGTGAAATTGTGGGAAATTGTGGGAATCAGGGTGGCTAGGGACAGGGGCTTAAGTCCCCGGACCCAGGACAGCCTCCCCTCTGCTGAGCCAGAGAGAGTGCGGCGGAGAAACCAGGTCTTGGTCCCTGAGCCACCAGCGCGCCTGAGAACGCGTGGAGTCCGGCTCCCATGAGGGGCTGGGAGCTGCGCCAGACAGCAGAAGAAGCACCTTGCTATCAGCCTGAGATGCACGCGCCCCACACCCTCCCCTGAGAGAGGTGCACGAAGGCCCAGCTTGGTGCTCTGGGACCCGTGCCAGGCTAGAGCTGGAGACGCCTGCGCCCCACACCCTCCCCTGGGAGAGGTGTGTGCAAGCCCAGTGCTCTTAGACCCCGAAAGACCAGGCACTCCCAGCCTGGGCCAGCGGGAAAATCTCAGTGTGCGATTGCTGCTTGGAACCTCTCTGGTGGTCTGGAGCTGCCCAGAGAGCCGCTGCTGCCTTGGTTTTGCATACAAGCAGGAGATCCTGACCGCAACTAGGAACCTCCTCTGCCAGCGGCCAAGGGGGAATTTATATGGGCTCTGCAGCACCCAAAGAGGAGCAGACTGAGCCTTCTCTCTGAGAGAGAGGTCAGGGTGCAGTTTGCTTTCAAGCTGTCAAGGCGAGAGAAAAGAAGTGAACAAACATAAAAACCTCCAGAGAACAAAAGCCTGAATAAAAACGGTTTCCTCAGAGCCCACCCCCTTGAGGGGGGCGGGAGGACTTAACTCAGGGAACATCATTGACTGAAAACCCACGTGGCAGCCCCCTCCCCCAGAAAACAAACCAGGAAAAAAGAGAAAAAAAAGAGAAAAAAAAAGACTACAAGAGAACAACCACCACTACTTCATAGATACAACTTTTATTTTTAACTCATTCCCACTATTCTAGTTCATTTTTTTCTTCTTTTATTTAGATAATTTTTTAACCTATTTACCATCACAGTGAGATGTCCAGTACATCAAATTCCATAATAAACTTCTAACCTGAACTTTTTGATACATACACCTGTGTTTTTCTTTTGCTTTTCTATTTAAAAAAAAAAAAAATTTTAATTTTAGTTTAGTTTAGTCCAGTTTATTCCTTTTTTATTTTTATTTTCTAATATTCATACAGAGTTAAACCTCAAGGTAATCCCCTTTCTCCAATCAATGCTACCCCTATAGGTAAACCAATTTTTAATCCCCCTTTATCTTAGGAAAGTTGAGTCCTTTAACAAAGATATCAAGATACATCCAGGAAGGATCAAAATAACCTTCCTCGCCCACACTGAGAATCTATAACCACGCTCCCATCTTTGTCTTCCGCCAGTGTTTCTGTGTATTTGTGTTTGTCCTGATAGTATATAAATCTTATACTTGGGGTTCTTTTTGACGAGGTTCTTACTTTTTTTGCTTTTATATATATATATTTTTTTTTTTCTCTTGTCATATACTTTTATCAGTCTTTTGTTTGTCTGTTTTTGTTTGTATACTTCATAAATCTTACCTTGGGGCCCATTTGGGCTGAACCTTCTCTTTTATCTTCCCTTTTTTTCCCTCTCTCTCTCTCTCTCTCTCTCTCACTTCGTTTTCTTTTCTTTTTTCTCTCTTTTGGGTGGGGAATCCTGAGTGCTCAGAAGTGTTCCCGGGTGCACCTTGACTGCACCACAGTCGACACATCCAGCTACATCTGTTCAGTCATCTCTTACCAAAATGACTAGGAGGAGGAATCCCCAACAGAAGAAAAATACAGAGGATGGGCCTTCTGCAACAGAGCTAACAGCTATCAACATAGACAATATGTCGGAAAGAGAATTCAGGCTAACAATTATCCAGGCAATAGCTAGGTTGGAGAAAGCCATGGATGACCAACCGGAATTGATTAAGGCAGAATTGAAAGCCATCAGGGAGGATGTTCACAATGTTAGGGCAGAGCTGAAAGCCACCAGGGATGAGGTTCACGATACTCTCAATGAGTTCCAATCTAATCTAAATTCTCTAAAAGCTAGGGTAACTGAGACAGACGATAGAATTAGTGATCTGGAGGACAAACAGATAGAGAGAAAGGATCAGGAGGAAGCCTGGAACAAACAGCTTAGAAGCCATGAAAACAGAATCAGGGAAATAAATGATGCCATGAAAGGTTCCAATGTCAGAATTATTGGAATCCCTGAAGGGGAGGAGAAAGAAAGAAGTCTAGAAGATATAGTGGAACAAGTTCTTCATGAAAATTTTCCCAATCTCGTGAATGGAACCAGTGTTCATGTACTAGAGGAAGAACGGTCTCCCCCCGAGATTATAGATTCCCAAAAAACATCCAGGCACCTGTTAGTAAAATTGAGAAATCATAATTGTACATACAATCTCTTGAAAGCTGCTAGGACAAAGAAGTTCCTTACATACAGAGGAAAGCCCATCAGAATAACTTCAGACCTGCCCACAGAGACCTGGCAAGCCAGAAAGGGCTGGCAAGATATATTCAGGGCACTAAATGAGAAGAACATGCAGCCAAGAATATTTTATCCAGCAAGACTGACATTCAAAATGGATGGAGAGATAAAGAGTTTCCAAGACAGGCAAGGCATAAAGACTATGGAACCACCAAACCGACACTGCAGGAAATATTAAGGGGGGTTCTATAAAAGAGGAAAAATCCTAAGAATAGCATTGAACAGAAATATAGAGACAATCAACAGAAAGAAAGACTTCAAAGATAACACAATGTCAATAAAATCGTATCTCTCAATAATCACTCTCAATGTGAATGGCCTAAATGCGCCCATAAAACGACACAGGGTTGCAGATAAAATGACCAGACCCATCCATAGGTTGTCTACAAGAGACCCATTTTGAACCTAAAGATAGACCCAGACTGAAAGTGAAGGGATGGAGAAGCATCTTTCATGCCAATGGGCCTCAAAAGAAGGCCGGGGTAGCGATTCTCATATCAGATAAATTAGATTTTAAACTAAAGATGGTAGTCAGAGATACAGAAGGACACTACATCATTCTTAAAGGGACTATTCACCAAGATGATCTAACAATTGTAAATATCTACGCCCCCAATATGGGAGCAGCCAATTACATAAGAAAACTATTAATCAAGATAAAGAGTCATATCAATATGAATACATTAATAGTAGGAGATCTTAACACGCCTCTCTCAGAAATAGACAGATCATTGAAGCAGAAAATCAATAAAGAAACGAGAGCATTGAATGACACATTGGACCAGATGGACCTCATAGATATATACAGAACATTCCACCCTAAAACAACAGAATACTCATTCTTCTCGAGTGCACATGGAACCTTCTCCAGAATAGACCACATACTGGGTCACAAATCAGGGCTCAACCGATACCAAAAGACTGAGATTATTCCCTGCATATTCTCAGAGCACAATGCTTTGAAACTGGAGCTCCATCACAAGGAAAAGTTGAGAAGGAACTCAAACACCTGGAAGCTAAAGACCACCTTGCTTAAGAATGCTTGGATCAACCAGGAGATCAAAGAAGGACTTAAACAATTCATGGAAACCAATGAGAATGAAGACACTTCACTCCAAAACCTATGGGATACAGCAAAGGCAGTCCTAAGGGGGAAATACATAGCCATCCAAGCCTGCCTCAAAAAAATTGAAAAATCCAGAATACACCAGCTGTCTCTACACCTTAAAGAACTGGAGAATCGACAACAAATCAAAGCAACTCCACACGTAAGAAGGTAAATAATCAAGATTAGAGCAGAGATCAATGAGGTAGAAACCAGAGATACAGTAGAACGTATCAATGAAACTAGAAGCTGGTTTTTTTTTAAAGAATCCATAAGATTGATAAACCATTGGCCACACTAATCCAAAAGAAAAGAGAGAAAGCCCAAATTAATTAAATTATGAATGAAAAGGGAGAGATCACAACTAACACCAAGGAAGTAGAAACAATCATCAGAAGTTATTATCAACAGTTATATGCCAATAAGTTAAGCAACCTAGATGAAATGGATGCATTCCTGGAAAACTATAAACTCCCAAAATTGAACCAGGAAGAAATTGACACCCTGAATAGACCAATATCTAGTAACGAGATTGAAGCAGTGATCAAACGCCTCCCAAAAACAAGAGCCCAGGACCTGATGGATTCCCTGGGGAATTCTATCAAACTTTCAAAGAAGAAATAACACCTATTTTCCTGAAGCTGTTTCAAAAAATTGAAGCAGAAGGAAAACTTCCAGACTCTTTTTAGGAAGCCAGCATTACCCTGATCCCCAAACCAGGCAAAGACCCTACCAAAAAGGAGAATTTCAGACCAATATCACTGATGAATATGGATGCTAATAGTCATGACAAGATCCTAGCAAATAGGATCCAACAGCATATTAAAAAGATTATCCACCATCACAAGGTGGGATTCATCCCTGGGTTACAAGGATGGTTCGACATTCACAAATCAATCAATGTGATAGAACAAATCAATAAAAGAAGAGAGAAGAACCACATGGTCCTCTCAATTGATGCAGAAAAAGCATTTGACAAAATCCAGCATCCGTTCCTGATTAAAACGCTTCAAAGATAGGGATAGAGGGACTATTCCCCAACTTCATCAAATCTATCTATGAAAGACCCACAGCAAATATCATCCTCAATGGGAAAAAGCTTGCAGCCTTCCCGTTGAGATCAGGAACATGACAAGGATGCCCACTCTCACCATTCTTGTTCGACAGTATTAGAAGTCCTAGCAACAGCAATCAGACAACAAAGAGAAATAAAAGGTATCCAAATTGGCAAGGAAGAAGTCAAACTCTCTCTCTTCAAAGATGACATGATTCTTTATATGGAAATCCCGAAAGACTCCACCCCCAAACTTCTAGAACTCATACAGCAATTCAGTAACATGGCAGGATACAAAATCAATTTACAGAAATCAGTGGCTTTCTTATACACTAACAATGAAAATACTGACAGGGAAATTAGAGAATTGATTCCATTTACTGTAGCACCAAGAACCATAAGATACCTCGGAATAAACCTAACCAAAGAGGTTAAGGATCTGTACTTGAGGAACTACAGAACACTCAGAAAAGAAATTGAAGAAGACACAAAAAGATGGAAGACCATTCCATGCTCTTGGATCGGAAGAATAAACATTGTTAAAATGTCTATACTGCCTAGAGCAATCTATACTTTTAATGCCATTCCAATCAGAATTCCATCGGTATTATTCAAAGAGCTGGAGCAAATAATCCTAAAATTTATATGGAATCAGAAGAAACCCC
>JAHRIG010009298.1:25635-46643 GCA_020311275.1 Eira barbara | reverse complement strand
TATATATATATATATATTTTTTTTTTTTTTTTTTTTTAATCAATGCATGGGGAGCTCAGTTGTTGGACATCTGCTTTTGGCTCCAGTCATGATCCCAGGGTCCTTGGATCTAGCCCAGCATCAGGCTCCCTTCTCTGTTAGGGGGTCTGCTTCTTCCTCTCCCACTCCCCCTGCTTGTGTTCATTCTCTCACTGTCTCTCTCTCTGTCTGTCAAATAATTAAATAAAATATTTTTTTAAAAAGTCCAAGCAAGGTATTTCATTTATTTGCTTGTTTGCTTTGTAGAGATCAATTAGCTAATATTAAAATGTATGTAGAGGAAGCTCTTTCAAGATGGTGGAGCTATTCCAGTTGCCTGACCACAGCTCTTCAGCAAAAGCCCTTGTACGTTAAAAGAGGGAAGCTTATTGAACACGTGGAATGAAAAGTACAGCTCTCTACCAAAAAACATCTGTTTGGAAAGGCAGGCATATGGGCTCCACTGCAGAGACGTTTTTTAGAAATTCAAAACGGAGTTGACTTTTTTTCCGATGAAGATGACTTTTTTCCGATGAAGATGACAGACAGACAAATACAAGGTCACCGAAAAGAAACCAGAGAGTTGCAGTGCCCCACTGAAATTGATGGCAACAATGTCCTCACCAGGTAAGAAAGTCTCACAGAAGCTTGGTTTCTGATTACATAACGTACTCAAGCTTCCCAAAGCACACAAATGGTGCATATACAAATGGTTCTACTCAAATAGAGATAACCAAATGTTTGAAGGCGATGATGACTTCTGTGTCTGTCATGAGGAGTACTTTCCTAATTTAAAAACAAGAAAGTTAACAAGAATAGAAAAATCAGGCGACTTATGGGAAAACCAAGAGACGTTCTTGTGCATTTTTTGAGAAAGAGAGACCAGCATTAAAACAGAAATAACAGAAAATAAGATTCTTACAACAAACAAAAGTGCAGATGTCTCCCAGTTTGAAGACCCCCCAGATGAAATTCCTTTGCCCCTGGTGACTGAAACCAAAGTTACAGCTCAATTATGTTCTGTTCATACAGCTCAATTATGTTCTCTTCACTGGACGAATATTTGCTGTGGATAATTTTAATGCTATGTATAGAGATTGGGCAGGGCTTGGCACCCATACCATCCCTGACTATGAAGATCTTAGTAATGGGCCTCATGAGACAATGCAAATTGCTGCCTTTGGACAAAAATAGGGACCTTCCTGATTCTTTGTGACTCCACTATGGTTACATTATACTCCTCATCTCCAGTCACCAATTATGGATGATGATCCTGTACTAGCAGTCACCTTGGAGAAGTAAGATTTCTGGCTCTGACACTGAAATGCTAGGTGGTTTTCCAGTACAATTTCATATCCAAGTGACCAATTTGTCAAAAATTTTCATGATTAAAAAGGAAAATATCAAAAAATTAAGAGCAATGAACACAGAAGCAGAAAAATTGAAATCCTATCCCATGACCATCGGCATTAAATTTCAGTGGAGATATACAACCATCCTTCTGGAACTTGAGCAACTCAACAAGGACCTCCACAAAGTTTTGCATGAAGTGCAGCAGTACTGCTATGAGCCTTCTCCAGACCAGGGCAGGCATCCTGCAGACCAACCTATGGATAGGAGACAGAGGTGTGAGGAGGAAGCCAGGAGCTTCTCTGGCAGTCAGCGCTTCCACTAGATGGCCCCATGTTGGGAATGATAATCTGACAGACTTAATCTCCAGCTCACTCGTACTTTATTACAAATTAGGTGTCTGGCAGAAGGAGCGCTGAATTCCTTTGAGTTCAAACCACTCACAGACTCATTATATGGTATCAGGAGTACAATAGATGCTTCTAATATCAGTTGCTTTCAGAATAATGTAGAAATCCATGTTTCACACATTTAGAGTGGCCTGAACCAGATGGGAAGCCTGCAGGTCTTTGCCGCCCGGGACACCAACAGAGACTGAGAAAAAGCCTTCCCTGTTGCAGCCACACAGGACACTAGTGTTCCTTCACCTCAGCTTCCATCACCAAATGACCCACATGCAGGAAAACAAGGGAACTGTACATCTCCAGTGAAGGCACTGGAACATACCGTCATGCTCCTTAAACCGCCACTGCTGACGGGCATTCTATTTATTTTTCTTCCTATGATTCAGCTTCAGTAGCATCACTTATGTTACATGATTATTGGCAAGTATTTTTCATCCAAACTTTCTGAAGGTAAGATGCTTTCACGGAAGAGAGGGCAGACCTCTTTATCAACATGCATGATTTCAGTCAACAGGCACAGACAGCTGTTTCTTTGGCCAGTGCCCTCAGAAAAGTACCTCCTGTGGGGAGATGAAGCCTGAGGGCTGCATTGCCAGTGGATTAGCTGCTCCCCTCCCCCAGGATCTGGAAGAGAGCACTCTGCAGAGGCAGGAAGTTATTTGTGGAGGAAGCTACCAAAATAGCCATGGGAGATGCAGCCTTGACAAGCATGTGGGGTGGATACCTGAAGGGTGACATGGCTCTAGAAATCATTTTAATAATCATAAATATTTTAATTTCTCAAAATTTATAAAAGAAACTTTTGTTGTTCGTCTGTTGAAAGAAAAGGAAGGAGCAAGAGAAAAATAAATTACTTGCAAAATGCTACATTTCAGCAAGTGGATTTAGCCTGACATTTCCAATTGATTCAGGGCAAAAAGTGTCATTGTTATGAGACTCTTTTAAAAAGACTGATAACATGCTATTTTCATATTTTTCTTTATTTGCACAATTTTCAAGGAGCTGACGGTTTAAAATCGAACCTTACACAATTTATAAAGTCAAAAGATTTTATAAGGTAAACACATATAATAACCAGTGCTGTGAAATGCAGAAAAAAAGGTTTGTATTTGGTTGTGGGTTTTTCTGTTGTTTTCTTGTTTTATTAAGGGAAAAACCCTGCCTAAAATGTTAATCTTGTAAAAAGTGCATATTTGGGATTTTCTTTGTTTTAAAATAGACTATTATTAAGTCAAAATACATTAAAATTGTTCTCAGATTTCGAGTTTAAGATAGAGCTGTAGACGTGGTTTTGATTCTTTAGATGTCTCATAAAATGGGATTTTTATATATTAATGCATATAAAACTAAAATGAGATTATTTTCTAATTTAAATTTTTGTAAACTTTAATTAGTGCCATTTATACTTCGCTAAACTGTTCTGTTGATTAAGAAATGCATAAATCCTTCATTCTTAATATTTGTAATTCTAAATAAATTGATCTTTGAAAAGTAAAAAAAAAATGTATACAGAGAAGCAAAGCAACTAGAGTAGGCTTTAGAAAAGGAAAATGAAGAAAGAAGGAGAAAAACAGTGTTAGAGGAGGAATTGCACTACATAATTTTAAGACTAATACTAATTGAGTGAGTAAGTATGGACAAAAGCATAGGCTCCTAGGTCGAGAGAATGAAAGAGTCCAGAAATTGATACATGTGTTTATGGTCAGGTAAAGAAGCCAAGGCAGTCAAATAGAGAAAAGGATGTATTTTCAGGAAATAGTGCTGGAGCTATTAGACATCCATAAGCAAAACACAGAACAAAACAAAACAAAACCCCACCTCAACTCATACCTTGTACCACATACACAAATTAGCATAAAATAGATAACAGATATAAAAGTAAAAATCTAGAAGATTTTTTTTTTTATTTGTTAGAGAGAGAGCGAGCGAGCACCGGCAGACAGAGTGGCAGGCAGAGTGGCAGGCAGAGGCAGAGGGAGAAGCAGGCTCCCTGCCGAGCAAGGAGCCCGATGTGGGACTCGATCCCAGGATGCTGGGATCATGACCTGAGCCGAAAGCAGCCGCTTACCAACTGAGCCACCCAGGCGTCCCTAAAAGATTTTTTGAGTAAAATTTATGAGAAAAATTTTGCATCCTTCAGTTAAGTGACAACTTATTTCCTGGATAGGACTCTACAAGTATAAGGAAATATAAAGGAAAACATGATAAAATATTCTTATCCAAGTTAACATTTTTTTCCTTCGAAATGTTTTTGAAAATGCAAGGACAAACTATAAACTACTGGAAGAAAATGCAAAACACACCTCTTTGCAAAGGAATGGTGCCCAAAGTACATAAAGCTTTGTGGTTTTGTTTGTTTGTTTGTTTGTTTGTTTTGAGAGAGAGAGAGAGAGCAAGAAAGTGAAGAGGGGCAGAATGAGAGGGAGGGAGGGAATCGCAAGCAGGTTCCATGGCCAGCACAGGGCCTGAAGCAGGGTTTGATCTCATCACCCTGGGATCATGACCTAAGCTAAAATCAGGGGTCAATTACTAAAGCGTTTTAGCCACTCAGGTGCCCTTTCTTTTTATTTTTCCCCCTTTTTCTTCCTCCCCCTCTCTTTTTTCCCTTGAGGAGGGAAACAATAAGAAAAAGGTCACTATTAAAAATAGGGTTTATACAGCTGTTTCATAAAGAAGATAAATGGTGATCTATAAGCACAGGCAAAAATGTTCAACATTATTACTTACAGGAAAATGCCAGTTCTATCTCTGATGAGATAGAATCACACGTCTATAAGGATGGATAAAAACGATGCCATGGCCATATTGGTTGCAGGTGAGAGTGTGAATCACCTGGAGTTCTAACATATTGCTGCGGGGAAGGAAAACCAATTACCATGGAAAGCAAATTGGGAGTATCTTATAAAATTTAGAATCCAAACCAACAATTGTGGCACTCTGAAATAATATAAACAATGTTCACTCAAAGATCTGGATGGCAGAGATACAGTGGTTATAAACACAACTTCACGAAACATGAATGTCCTTCATCTGGTGAGTGGATAATCTGTGATACTGTTATACAGTGGAATACTGCTCAGCAGAAAGATTAATAAAAACACAATGAACTACTGATCCATGCAACAGCATAGACAAACATCAGTTGTATAATGCAAAGTGAAAGAAGCCAGTCTCTAAAAGTTAAATACTATATAATTTCATTTCTATGACATCCTAGAAAAGGTACAGATGGATAGTTGCCAGTTTCTGACTTTGGGCAGAGGAAAATGACTGCTAAAGAAACTAAAGAAAATTTGTCATGTGATGGATATATGCTATATATTGGTGATGTGGTGGGAATATTCATGCAGCTGTATACCTAAGAGTATATATAAATATATTTTTTTTTTCAGTAAGTACACCTCCTGGGTCTTGATTTATTGATTTACTTTTAAAGATTGTACTTATTTATTTGCCAGAGAAAGAAAGCAAAATCAGGGGTGGGGGCAGCAGGCAGAGGGAGAAATGGGTTTCCCAGGAACGTGGAGCCTGACATGGGACTCAATGCCAGGATTCTGGGATCATGACTGAGCCAAAGTCAGACACTTAACCAACTGATCTACCCAGGTGTCCCCAAGTTCTTGATTTAAAACAAGCATACAAAACAAAGGCCCTTACTGGACAAGAGCATGGAGAAAACCATGAGAGTCCAGCAAAAGTATGATATGTTCCCTGACAACTTTAGAAAATATTTTTCATTGTTGTAAGTGTGGAATGGTAAATTGGGGTTTGCTTAAGTAATTCAGAAATACATTTACATATATATACAAGAAGGATGTCTAGAAAGATCTGGTGAACACGAAACTAAGCTTTCAATTCCAGCAGGAATTCAAGTTCAGTGACTCATTTGGCCTATTTTATTTTGATTTCTACTGCCATTTTATATCTTGATTTTCATGAAACACCTCTATTTATGTCTTATTTAATTATTAACAGTATTATGTTTTCCTTTCCCAAGTGTCTCTATTTGAAGAATAACCATGTGGTCACCCTACTTAAGTACAAATCCTGACAGATACAGCTAGAAGAATAGCTTTCTCCCTATGGAGTTGCTAGAAAAATGTGAGTTTCATGCTTAGATCTCTTGGAAGAAAATGCTGTGTCAGTCTACACTTAAATATTATAGTTACAAAAAAAGGAAATGTATCTTTAATACACTATCATACATCAACTAAAAGTTTGCTGAACATGTTACATACGCTGGTCAGCACTTTTCTTCCCATCAATTTTTCCTATCCCGAGGAGCTCCCCTCACTGTCTGTAGATCGGGCCTGCCATACCATTGGTCCTAAACCTAAGCCGAGTTTGTGTTTTCAGATTTCTGTCCCCACAGCCCGGGAACACAAACCGTCGAGCCTGGGGCCTCTGGAGCCACAGCGCACTATGGTGCCTGCCCTCTCCATGGAAATTGTGCCCATTCCACTGGCCACAACCCTACAGATTAAGGAGAAACCTCCAAGTCCCCCGAGGCCATCCCAGTCGTGGGGGACACCCTGGACAAACAGGGGCATTCTGACACAAGCTGAGCAACTACCTCCACTCAGACACACAGACAGATATCCCCATAGAAAGGAGATTAAACCATAGAGGCCCCAAGGCCCTAATCGGAACCCTGGCTTTGATTTCCAGGCGTCTCTACTCAGAGGCCTGGTTTTGAATACCAACATATGCTTTTCCTGAGGCACCAAATGGAACATCTCTCGTCTCCACATGGGAAACTTGCTCTTTGGAGCTGTGGCAAACCCTATGGATAGGAGAATTCTGCACGGCCCCTGGGCCAATGCCATGTTTGAGGTATCCATGGACAAAATCCCACATGATGACCCAACCTCATGAGAGTCCATTTCATCTGAGCACCCTGGGTAGCTTGCCCCAGAGCCAGCAGATCGAACCTGCCTTGTCTCTACGAGTCAAAGGGAATGCGAGCTGGGTGTTCAGGCAACCATCCTAAGAACACTTCTCTCGAGTCTTATCATTTGAGGCTTCCTGGAGCAGACTAGCAGGAGTAGACTGTCCCACAGAAGGAACCCTTGCTGTTTGAAGCAGCTCAAAACACACAGAGTAGGAAAGCCTCCAGGCCTCATGAGGCTATCCCCTCATGAAGGGGTCATCATGGACGGAAAGTCCAGCCTGAGTCAACGTCTGATCCTCACCCTGATTTCACATGAAGGAGATCTCAATTCTACCTCTGCAGAGTCGGCCTGCATGCCCGTGGCCAATAAACTTAACCTAGCTTGTGTTTTCAATTCCGTCCTCACACTCCAGGCCCACAAGCCCTCGAGATTGGGAATTCCAGAGCCACAACCCAGCAATCAGCCTGCACACCAGAAGAAAAACGTTGCCCTCTGGGGCTGCCAAGAAACCCCAAATGAGGATCAACCTGCACGCCACGCGACTGCACCCCAATTATATAGGCTACTGGGGGCACTAAAGCTCTGTCTGACAGAGCCTGAGTGGGGACCTCCAGACCGAAACACAGACACCTGGCCAAACACACAGCACATCAGACTCGCCACAGCATTAGGCCATCATCTCTTCCCAACCTGGGTTTTCAGGCTTCAGAACCTTGACCTTATTTCAAATCACGGCACAGGGGTGGTCATGATTGCAGAAATCAGAACACATCCCTCCCCGTGGCAGGAAAGCTTGCTGTTGGCATGGTGTCCAACCTTCATGGTAGGAGAGACCAGCATGGGCCATGAGGCCACACCCGTGCTTGAAAGCTGCCTTGGGCACAAACACGCATTGTGACCCTCAGCGTGAGTCCCGTGCTCAAGGGAGGCTTCTCAGTGGCTGGACCATAGCGGCCATATGGGGCTGGCCATGCCCCTAGGCAGCCAATCCTCAACAGAGGTCCCCCGTACCCAGGGCTCTGCTCCGGAATCCCTCTTTTGCAGGGACACCTGAGGCAGAGAACAAGACTCTGCCAATCCCACAGAATCACACCAAACTCCTGGTAGCTGGGCCAAATCCCCATAGTGGAAGACTCCTCGATGGCCCAAGAGGCCACCCCTACATGTCACGGCCATCCTTGATGCAAAATCCAGAGACAAAAGCTTGAGCAACCGCCTCACACTCACCCTTCATTCCTGTCCTGAGGAGCTCTCCTCACAGAATGGAGATCCGGAATGCCGTATACTGGGCCCCATCCTAAGCCGAGTGTGTGTTTTCAGACTTCAGTCCCCACAGCCCGGGCCACACACCCTCCAGACTGGGGTCCCTGGAGCCACACCGCATTACCGCGCCTGCCCTCTCCAAGGAAACTCTGCCCATTCCATTTCACACAACCCTACAGATTAGGAGAAACCTCCAAGTTCCCGAGGCCATCCCAATAGAGGAGGCCACCCTGGACGAACAGGGGTGATCTGTCAAAAGGTGTGGAACTACCTCCACTCAGACAAGCAGACAGATGTCCCCACAGACAGAAGATTGCCCCGATCGGGCCCCTGGGACATAATCTGAATCTTCGCCTTGGTTTCCAGGCGTCTATCCCTCAGAGCCCTGATTCAAATAGCACCCTATGGGGATGGATGAGTCACCAATTCGAACACCACTCTTCTCCACATGGGAAACGTGCTCTTTGGAGCTGTGACAACCCTCTGCTTAGGAGAACACTTCAGGGCCCCAGAGCCACCGCCACATTCCAAGGTCTCCTTGGACACAAAGCCACATTATGACCCATCCTCAGGAGAGTCCATTCCAACTCAGACCCTGTGTAGCTCCCCCAGAGCCTGCATATCGAACACACCTTGTTGCTAGGAGACAATGGGAATGTGAGGTGGGTTGCCCAGGCACCCATCCTCAGAACACTGCTCTCGAGTTTTTCCATATGGGGTGTCCTGGAGGATCCAAAGGACATGACTGTCCCGCAGAAGGTATCCTTGCGGTTTGGAGTATCTCACAACTCCCAGCGTGGAAAAACATCCATGGCCTCATGAGGCCACCCGCCTTCCTGAAGGGGCCATCATGGACATAAACTCCAACCTGAGCCAATGTCCGATCCTCGCCTTGACTTCAGATGCAGGAGATCTCAATTCAGACTCTGCAGAGTGGGCCTGCCTTACCTTCCCTCCATAATCTTACCCTAGCTTGTGTTCTCAGACTTCCGTCCTCACACACTTTGCCTACAGGCCCTTCAGATTGGAAATTCTGGAGCCACAATGCAGCACTCTGACTGCCCACAAGAAGAAAAATGTTGCTTTCTGCAGCTGCCCAGAGACGCCAAATGAAGATCACCCTGGACGCCGCTCGACTTTACCCCAATTATACAGGCCTCTCTGGGCACTAAGACTCTCTCTGACACAGCCTGACCCACATCTCCCAACCGTCACCCAGGCAGCTGGCCGCACACCCAGCACATCAGACCCAGCACGGCATTAGGCCGTTTTCTCTTCCCACCCTGGGTTTCAGGCTTCAGAACAGAGACTTTATCTCCAATTACTGCACATTGGTGAACCTGATGCAGGAATTAGATCTCCTCCTTCCCCCTGGCAGGAAACCTTGCTTTTCGCATGGTGTCCAACCTTCAGGGGAGGAGAAACCAGCATGGGCCTTGAGGCCACAACCATGCTTGAGGGCCACCTAGGGCACAAACACGCATTGTGACCCTCAGCGTGAGCCACATTCTCAAGTGAGTCTTCTCAGTGGCTGGACCAAGAGGCCACATATGGGGCTGACCATGCCCCAAGGACCCTAAACAAAACCAGAGGACAAATTTTCCATTCGCCTGTGCTCAGGACTCTGCTCTGGAATCCCTCTTTTGGAGGGACACCCGAGGAAGAAATCAGGACTCCTCCCATTGCGCAGAATGGCCACAAACTCTTGGGAGCCGGGCCAAATCCCCAGAGAGGGAGACTCCTCCAAGGCCCATGAGGCAACCCCTCCATTCCGCGGTCATCCTTGACACAAAATCCAGAGACTAAACCTGAGCAACCGTCTCGCACTCGCCCTTTTTGTTCCTCTCCCGACAAGGTCCCCTCACGGTCTGTAGATTGGGACTGCCATACCCTCGGCCGCTCTCCTTAGCCGAGTTTGTGTTTCCCTATTCTGTCCCCACAGTCCTGACACACAAACCCTCCAGGCTGGGGCCCCCCGAGCCACACCGCAGGACTGTGTCTGCCCTCTCCATGGAAACCGTGCCCATGCCACTGAACACAACCCTACCGATTAACAGAAACTTCCAAGGTCCTTGAGGCCATCCCAATAGTGGAAGCTGTCATGGACATACAGGGGCGTTCTGACCGAAACTGAGAATCTACCTCCACTCAGACATGCAGAAGGCTGTCCCCAGACACAGAAGATTGAACTGGACAGGCCCCTACACCCTAATAGGAAACTTTGCTGTGGTTTCTAGGCGTCTACCTCAGAGGCCTGTTTTATACTACAAGCACAAGGAGGTTTCCTGAGGCACCAGTCAGAACACCACTCCTCTCCACATGGGAACCTTGCTCTTTGGAGCTTTGTCAAAGACTTCGGCTAGGAGAATCCTTCGGGGCCCTGAGCCACTGCCTCCATGGACACAAATCCACGTTATGACACATCTTCAGGAGTTTCCATTTCAACTAGAACACCATGGTAGCCCTGGAGAGCCAGGAGATCGAACCTGCCTTGCCTCTAGGAGCCAATGGGAATGCGGGGTGCAGTGCCCATGCACCCATTATTAGAAGCCTGCTCTGGAGTTTTTCTGTATGGGTCCTTCTGCCATCGAACTGGACCCGACTGTCACGCAGAAGGTATCCTTGCAGTTTGGAGCATCTCACAACTCCCAGCGTGGTAAAACCTCCATGGACTCATGAGGCCACCCCCTCCCTGAAGGAGCCATCATGGACACAAACTCCAACCTGAGCCCATGTAGGATAATCACCCTGACTTCAAATGCAGGAGATCTCAATTCAGCCTCTGCAGAGAGGGCCTGCCGTGCCTTCGCCCCATAACCTTACCCTAGCTTGTGTTCTCAGTTGTCCATCCTCACACTCCTGGCCCTCAATCCCTCCAGGTTGGGAATTCCGAAGCTACAACGCAGCACTCTGCCTGTCAACCAGAAGAAAAACGTTGCCCTCTGGGGCTGCCCAGAGGCTCCAAAGGAGGATCACCCTGTATGCCATGTGACTACTCCCCAAGTATATAGGCTGCCCTGGGCACTAATGCTCTCTCTGACGCAGCCTGAGCACGGACCTCACGACACATCCAGACAACTGGACCCACATCCAGCACATCGGACCTACCATGGCCATAGGCCATCATCTCTTCCCAACCTGGGTTTTCAGGCTTCAGAACCTTGACCTGATCTCCAATCACTGCACAGGAGACGTCCTGATGGAGAAATCAGAACACATCCCTCCCCGTAGCAGGAAAGCTTGCTTTTGACATGGTGTCCAACCTTCAGGGTAGGAGAGACCAGCATGGGCCATGAGGCTACGCCTGTGCTTGAAAGCTGCCTTGGGCACAAACACGCATTGTGACCCTCAGCGTGAGTCCCGTGCTCAAGGGAGGCTTCTCAGTGGCTGGACCATAACCGCCATATGGGGCTGGCCATGCCCCTAGGCACCCAATCCTCACCAGATGTCCCCCGTACCCGGGGCTCTACTCTGGAATACCTCTTTTGCAGGGACACCTGAGGCAGAGTACAGGACTCCGCTCATCCCACAGAATCACACCATACTCCTGGTAGACTGGCCAAATCCCCATAGTGGGAGACTCGTCGATGGCCCAGAGGCCACCCCTACTTGTCACGGCCATCCTTGACACAAAATCCAGAGACAAAAGCTTGAGCAACTGCCTCACACTCGCCCTTCATTCCTATCCCGAGGCCCTCCACTGACGGTCTGTACAATGGGACTGCCATACCCTCGGCCGCTAACCTAAGCCAAGTTTGTGTTTTCAGATTCTGTCCCCACAGCCCTGGCACACACAACCTCCAGGCTGGGGAACCCTGGACCCACACAGCACTACTGTGCCTGCCCTCTCCAAGGAAATTCTGCCCATTCAATTGCCCAAAACCCTACAGATTAGGAGAAACCTCCAAGGTCCCCGAGGCAATCCCAATAGCGGAGTTTTGAGATGCTCCAAAATGCAAAGATACCTTCTGCGGGACAGTCGGGTCCTGTTAGATGGCTGCAGGACACCCCATACGGAAAAACTCGAGAGCCGGATCTAAAGATGGCTGCCTGGGAACCCCACCTTGCATTCCCATTGGCTCCCAGAGGCAAGGCAGGTTTGATCTGCTGGCTCTGGAGTGGCTACCATGGGGTCTGAGTTGAAATGGAAACTCCTGAAGATGTGTCATAATGTGGCTTTGTGTCCATCAAAACCTTGGAATGTGGCGGTGGCTCAGGGGCCCTGAAGGATTCTCCTAGCCGGAGGCTTTGACATGGCTCCAAAGAGCAAGGTTCCCCTGTAGAGATGGGAGGTGTTCTGGCTGGTGCCTCAGGAAACCTCCTTGTGCTTGTATTATAAAACAGGCCTCTGAGGTAGACGCCTTGAAATCAAAGCAAAGGATTCTATTAGGGCTTACCGGCCTGTACAATACAATCTTCTGTGTCTGGGGACAGCCTTCTGCGTGTCTGAGGGGAGGTAGTTGCTCAGTTTGGGTCAGATCGCCCCTGCTTGCCCAGGGCAGCCTCCACTATTGGGATGGCCTCGAAGACCTTGGAGGTTCCTCCTGATCGGTAGGTTTATGTCCAGTGGCACGGCCAGGATATCTGTGGAAAGGGCAGGCATAGTCCTGTGCTGTGGATCCAGGGGCCCCAGGCTGGAGGGTTTGTGTGCCAGGGCTGTAGGGACAAAATCTGAAAACACAAACTTGACTAAGTTGAGCAGCCGAGGAGATGGCTGGCCCAATCTACAGACCGTGAGGGGACCTTGTTATGATAGGTCCAAAGGACGAGTGTGAGGTGGTTGCTCAGGCTTTCGTCTCTGGATTTTGTGTCAAATAAGACCGTGGAATGGACCTTATGGGCCTTGGAGGAGTCTTCCTCTCTGGGGATTTGACCTGGCTCCCAAGAGTTGGATGCCCTTCTGTGAGATGGGAGGAGTCCTGATTTCTACCTCTGGTGTCCCTTCAAAACAGGGATTCCAGAGAAGAGACCAGGGTACATGGGAATGGAAAACCCAACCTCTGGTTAGTTTTGGGGCCCCAGGGGCATGGTCAGCCCCATATGCAGCCTCTTGGTCCAGCCACTGAGAAGCCTCCCTTGAGCACGGTGCTCACACTGAGAGTCGCAATGCGTGTTTGTGCCCAAGGCGGCCCTCAAGCATGGGTGTGGCCTCATGGCCCATGCTGGTTTGTCCTCCCCTGAAGGTTGGACAGCATGCCAACAGCAAGGTTTCCTGCCAGGGGGAAGGAGGAGATCTAAGTCTTGCATTAGGTTCACCCCTGTGCAGTGATTGGAGATAAAGTCTAGGTTCTGAAGACAGAAACCCAGGGTGGGAAGAGAAAACGGCCTAATGCCATGCTGGGTCTGATGTGCTGGGTGGGTGTCGGTTGGGAGGTGCGGGCTCAAGCTGTGTCAGAGAGAGCCTTAGTGCCCATGGCGGCCTGTATAATTGGGATTCAGTCGAGTGGCATGCAGGATGATCCTCATTTGGGGTCACTGGGCAGCCGCAGAGGGCAATATTTTTCCTTCTGGTATGGAAGGCAGGGTGCTGCATTGTGGCTCCAGAATTCCCAAGCCGAAGAGCCTGTTGGCCAGGCGTGTGAGGAAGGAAGTTTGAGAACACAAACTAATGTAAGATAATGGAGCAAAGGCACAGCAGGCCCATCGGCAGAGCCTGAATTGAGATCTCCTGTCTATCGTCAGAGCAAGGGTCTGACATTGGCTCAGTTTGAAGTTTCTGTCCATGAGGGCCCCTTCAGGAAGGGGGTGGCCTCATGAGTTCATGGAGGTTTTACCACGCTGGGTGTTGTGAGATGCTCCAAACTGCAAGGATAACTTCTGGGGTGCAGTCAGGTCCTGTTAGATGGCTCCAGGACACCCCATACAGAAAAACTCGAGAGCCGGGTACTAAGAATGGGTGCCTGGGCACCCCACCTTGCATTCCCATTGGCTCCTAGAAACAAGGCAGGTTCGATCTGCTTGCTCTGGAGTGACTACCATGATGTCTGAGTTGAAATGGAAACTCCTGAAGATGTGTCAAAATGGGGTTTTGTGTCCAAGGAGACATTGGAATGTGGCGGTGGCTCAGGGGCCCTGAAGGATTCTCCTAGCCAGATGCTTTGACAGAGCTCCAAAGAGCAAGGTTCCCATGGGGAAACGAGAGGTGTTCTGACTGGTGCCTCAGGAAACCTCCTTGTGCTTGTATTCTAAAACAGGCCTTTGAGTAGACGCCTAGAAACCAAAGCATAGGATCCTATTAGGACTTACGGGCCTTTCCAATTCAATCCTCTTTGTCTCGGGACTGCCGTCTGTGTGTCTGAGTGGAGGTAGTTGCTCAGTTTGGGTCAGATGGTCCCTGTTTGTCCATGGCAGCCTCCACTATTGGGATGGCCTCGAGGACCTTGGAGGTTCCTCCTATTGGTAGGGTTGTTTCCTGTGGCACAGGCACGGTATCCATGGAGAGGGTAGGCACCGTCCTACGCTGTGGACCCAGGGTTCCCAGGCTGGAGGGTTTGTGTGCGAGGGCTGTGGGGACAAAATCTGAAAACAAAACTCAGCTAAGGTGAGCGGCCAAGGAGACGGCAGGCCCAATCTACAGACCGTGAGGGGACCTTGTCAGGATAGGAATGAAGGACGAGGGTGAGGCGGTTGCTCATGCTATTGTCTCTGGATTTTGTGTCAAGGTAGAGCATGGAATGGAAGTTTGGCCTCTTGGGACTTGGAGGAGTCTCCCTCTCTGGGGATTTGACCCGGCTCCCAAGCGTCGGATGCCATTCTGTGTGATGGGTGGAGTCCTGATTTCTACCTCTGGTGTCCCTCCAAAAGAGGGATTCCAGGGCAGAGACCAGGGAAGAAGTGAATGTGAAACCCGTCCTCTGGTTAGGTTTGGGTTCCTAGGGGCATGGTCACCCCCATATGCGGCCTCTTGGTCCATCCCCTGAGAAGCCTCCCTTGAGCACGTGGCTCACACTGAGGGTCACAATGCGTGTTTGTGCCCTAGGTGGCCCTCAAGCATGGGTGTGTCCTCATGGCCCAGCTGGTTTATCCTTGCATGAAGGTTGGACAGCATGCCAACAGCAAGGTTTTGACAGACCACCCCTGTTTGTCCAGGGCAGCCTCCGGTCTTGGGATGACCTCCGGGTCATAGGAGGTTTCTCCTAATCTGTAGGGTTGTGTACAAAGGAATGGGCAGAGTTTCTTTGGAGAGGTCAGGCACCTTAGTGCGGCATGGCTCCAAGATCCCCAGCTTGGAAGGTGTGTGGGCCAGGGCTGGGGGACTGAGTCTGAAAACACATACTCCGCTTAGGTTGGGGTGTAGGGTAGGGCGGGCCAGATCTCCATTCCGTGAGGAGAGCTCCTCAGGATAGGAACAAAGTTTGAGTGTGAAGCGGTTGCTCAGGCTTTTGTCTCTGGAGTTTGTGCCAAGGATGGCCGTGGCGTGTAGAGGTGCCCACTTGGGCAATCAACGAGTCTCCCCTATGGGGATTTGGCCTGTCGACCAGGAGTGTGGTGTCATTCTGTGAAATGGGCGGAGTCTTGTTCTCTGCCTCAGGTGTCCCTCCAAGAGAGGGACTCCAGAGCAGAGACCTGGGCACGGGGGCCTCTGGTTAGGATTGGGTGCCTAGGGACATGGGCAGCCCCTTACCCTGGCTCTTGATCCAGCCTCTTAGAAGCCTCCCTTGAGCATGGGGCTCATGCTTAGGGTCACAATGCGTGTTTGTGCCAAGGCGGCCCTCAAGCATGGGTGTGTCCTCATGGACCATGCTGGTTTCTCCTCCCCTGAAGGTTGGACACCATGCCAACATCAAGCTTTCCTGCCACGGGGAGGGAGGTGTTCTGATTTCTCCCTCAGGACCTCCCCTGTGCAGTGATTGGAGATAAGGTTCTGAAGGTTCTGAAGCCTGAAAACCCAGGTTGGGAAGAGATGACGGCCTAAGGCCACAGTAGTTCCGATGTGCTGGATTTGTGGCCAGTTGTCTGGGTGTGTCGGGAGGTCCGGGCTCAGGCTGTGTCAAGAGAGAGCATTAGTGCCCAGGGCAGCCTATATAATTGGAGTGCAGTCACATGGCGTGGAGGTATATCCTCCTTTGGAGTCTCTGGGCACCCCCAGAGGGCAAAGTTTTTCTTCTGGTGGGCAGGCAGAGTCCTGCGTTGTGGCTCCGGAATTCCCAACCTGTTGGCTTGTGGGCCAGGAGTGTGAGGATTGACGTCTGAGAACACAAGCTAGGGTAAGGTTATTGGGAGAAGGCACGGCAGGCCAACTCTGCAGAGGCTAAATCGAGATCTAACGAATCTGAAGTCTGGGTGAGGATCTGACATTGGCTAAGGTTGGAGTTTTTGTCCATGATGGCTCCTTCAGGAAGGGGGGTGGAATCATGAGTCCATGGAGGTTTTACCACGCTGGGAGTTGTGAGATGCTCCAAAGTGCAAGGATACCTTCTGCGGGACAGTCGGGTCCTGTTAGATGGCTCCAGGACACGCCATACGGAAAAACTCGAGAGCAGGGTTCTTTTTTTTTTTTTTTTTTTTTTTTAAGATTATTTATTTATTTATTTATTTGAGAGAGAGAGAGAGATTGAGAGTGAGAGAGAGCATGAGAAGGGATAAAGTCAGAGGGAGAAGCAGACTCCCCGAGGAGCTGGGTGCCCGATGTGGCACTCGATCCCAGGACTCTGGGATCATGACCTGAGCTGAAGGCAGTAGTTCAACCCACTGAGCCACCCAGGTGCCCCTGAGAGCAGGGTTCTAAAGATGGCTGCCTGGGCACACCACCTTTCATTCCCATTGGCTCCTAGAGACAAGGCAGGTTCGATCTGCTGGCTCTGGAGTGGCTACCATGGGGTCTGAGTTGAAATGGAAACTCCTGAAGATGTGTCATAATGTGGCTTTGTGTCTATGGAGACCTTGGAATGTGGCGGTGGCTCAGGGGCCCTGAAGGATTCTCCTAGCCAGATGCTTTGACAGAGCTCCAAAGAACAAGGTTCCCATGGGGAGACGAGAGGTGTTCTGACTGGTGCCTCAGGAAAACTCTTTGTGCTTGTATTCTACAACAGGCCTCTGAGTAGACGCCTAGAAACTAAAGCATAGGATCCTATTATGGCTTACGGCCTGTCCAGTTCAATCCTCTTTGTCTGGGGACTGCCTTCTGCGTGTCTGAGTGGACGTAGTTGTTCAATTTGGGTCAGACCGTCCCTGATTGTCCATGGCAGCCTCCACTATTGGGATGGCCTCGAGTAACTTGGAGGTTCCTCCTATCGGTAGGGTATTGTCCTGTGGCACGGTCACGGTATCCATGGAGAGGGTAGGCCCAGTCCTGTGCTGTGGATCCAGGGGCCCCAGGCTGGAGGGTTTGTGTGCCAGGGCTGTGGGGTCAAAATCTGAAAACAAAACTAGGCTAAGGTGAGCGGCCGAGGAGATGGCAGGCCCAATCTACAGACCGTGAGAGGACCTTGTCGGGATAGGTATGAAGGACGAGGGTGAGGCGGTTGCTCATGCTATTGTCTCTGGATTTTGTGTCAAGGTAGACCATGGAATGGAGGTTTGGCCTCATGGGATTTGGAGGAGTCTCCCTCTCTGGGGATTTGACCCGGCTCCCAAGAGTTGGATGCCATTCTGTGCGATGGGAGGAGTCCTGATTTCTACCTCCGGTGTCCCTCCAAAAGAGGGATTCCAGAGCAGAGACAAGGGAACAAGCGAATGTGAAACCCGTCCTCTGGTTAGGTTTGGGGTCCTAGGGGCATGGTCAGCCCCATTTGTGGCCTCTTGGCCCAGCCACTGAGAAGCCGCCCTTGAGCACGTGGCTCACACTGAGGATCACAATGCGTGTTTGTGCCCTAGGTGGCCCTCAAGCAAGGGTGTGTGCTCAGGGCCCATGCTGGTTTATCCTCACATGAAGGTTGGACAGCATGCCATCAGCAAGATTTTGACAGACCACCCCTGTTTGTCCAGGGCTGCCACCGCCCTTTGGATGACCTCCAGGACCTTGGAGGTTTCTCCTAATCTGTAGGGTCGTGGACAATAGAATGGCAGAGTTTCTTTGGAGAGGGCTGGCAAGGTAGTGTGGCATGGCTCCAGGATCCCCAGCCAGGAAGGTGTGTGGGCCACAGCTGTGGGGACTGCGTCTGAAAACACATACTCGGCTTAGGTTGGGGCCTAGGGTAGGGCAGGCCGGATCTCCATTCCTGAGGAGACCTCCTCAGGATACAAATGAAGGGTGAGTGTGAGGCGGTTGCTCAAGCTTTTCTCTCTGGATTTTGTGTCAAGGATGGCCGTGACATGTAGGGGTGGCCTCTTGGCCCATCGATGTGTTTCCCACTATGGGGATTTGGCCCGGCTACGAGGAGTCTGGTGTGATTCTGTGGAATGGGCGGAGTCCTGTTCCCTGCCTCATGTGTCCCTCCAAAAGAGGGATTCCAGACCAGAGCCCTGGGCACGGGGGACCTCTGTTGAGGATTGGCTGCCTAGGGGCATGGCCAGCCCCATATGGCCACTCTGGTCCAGCCACCGAGAAGCGTCCCTTGAGAAAGGGACTCACGCTGAGGGTCATGATGCGTGTTTATGCCCAAGGCAGCTTTCAAGAATGGGTGTGGCCTCATGGCCCATGCTGGTCTCTCCTACCCTGAAGGTTGGACACCATGCCAACAGCAAGCTTGCCTGCCACGGGGAGGGAGGTATTCTGATTTCTCCATCAGGACCACCCCTGTGCCGTGTTTGGAGATCAGGTCAAGGTTCTGAAGCCTGAAACCCCAGGTTGGGAAGAGATGACGGCCTATTGCCATGGTGAGTCTGATATGCTGGGTGTGCGGCCAGCTGCCTGGTTGTGTCGGGAGGTGTGGCCTCAGGCTGTGTCACAGAAAGTCTTAGTGCCCAGGGAGGCCTATATATTTGGGGTGTAGTCGAGTGGCATGTGGGTTGATCCTCATGTGGGGGTTCTGGTCAACCGCAGAAGGCAACGTTTTCTTCTTGTGGGCAGGCAGAGTTCTGCATTGTGGCTCTGGAATTCCCAGTCTGCAGGGTTTGTTGGACAGGAGTTGGAGGACCAAAGTCTGAGAAGAGAAACGAGGGTTAGGTTTCAGGGCGAGGGCAAGGAGGCCCACTCTGCAGAGGCTGAATCGAGCTCTCCTGCATCTGAAGTCAGGGCGAGGACAGGACTTTGGCTCCAGTTGGAGTTTGTGTCCATGATGGGCCCTTCATGAAGGGGGGTGCCTCATGCAGCCATGGAGGTTTGCCCACGCTGGGAGCTGTGAGATGCTCCCAACCACTGGGATTCCTTCTGCTGGGCATTCGATTCCTTTGGGATGGCTTCATGAAGCCCCATACAGAAAGACTCGAGAGCACGGTTCTAAGGATGGATGCCTGGGCATCGCACATGGCATCCCCATTGGCTCCTAGAGACAGGCATGTTCGATCTGCTGGCACTGGAGGAGCGACCGGGGTGTCTGGGTTGAAATGGACTCTCCGGAAGATGGGTCATTACGTGGGTTTGTGTCCATGGAGACTTTGGATTGTGGCGGGGGCTCTGGGGCGCTGAAGGATTCTCCTAGCCGGAGGGTTTGACACAGCTCCAAAGAGCAAGGTTCCCATGTGGAGAGAAGAGGTGTTCTGATCGGTGCCTCAGGAAACCCCCTTATGCTTGTCTTAGAAAACAGGCCTCTCAGGAAAGACGCCCGGAAACCAAAGAGAGGTTCCTTTTAGGGCGCAGGGGCCTGTCCAGTTCAATCTTCTGTGTCTGGGGACAGCCGTCTGCGTGTCTGGGTGGAGATCACCCCTGTATGTCCAGGGTGGCCTCCGATATTGGGAAGGCATCAAGGACGTTGGAGGTGTCCCCTGATCGGTAGCGTTGTGGCCAAAGGCTCAGGCATGGTTTCCATGTAGAGGGCAGGCAGAGTCCTGCGGTGTGGCTCCAGGATCCCAGCCTGGAGGTTGTGTGGGCCAGGGCTGTGGGGACAGAATCAGAAAACGCAAACTCGGCTAAGGAGAGCGGCCGGGGGTATGGCCGGCCCAACCTACAGACCATAAGGGGACCTTGTCGGGATAGGAATGAAGAGTGAGTGTGAGGCGGTTGCTCAGGCTTTTGTCTCTGGATTTTGTGTCAAGGAAGACCGTGGAATGGAGGGGTGGTCTCATGGGACGTGGAGGAGTCTCTCTCTCTGTGGATTTCACCCGGCCTCCAAGAGTTGGATGCCATTCTGTGCGATGGCAGGAGTACGGATTTCTGCCTCTGGTGTCCCTCTGAAAGAGGGATTCCAGAGCAGGGATCAGGCTACATGTGAATGGAATAACCGTACTCTGGTTAGGTTTTGGGTCCTAGGGGCATGGTCAGACCCATAGGCAGCCTCTTCGCCCAGCAACTGAGACGCCTCCCTTGAGCACGGGGCTCACACCAAGTTTCACAATGAGTGTTTGTGTCCTAGGTGGCCCTCAAGCATGGGTGTGGCATCATGGCCCATGCTGGCTTCTCCTCCCCTTAGGTTGGACAGCATGCCAACAGCAAGGGTTCCTGCCAGGGGGAAGGAGGATATCTAATTCCTGCATCAGGTTCACCCCTGTGCGGTGATGGAGGTAAGGTCTAGTTTCTGAAGCCAGAAACCCAGGGTGGGAAGAGAAAACGGCCTAATGCCAGGGTGGGTATGATGTGCCGGGTGTGCGGCCAGCTGCCTGCGTGTCGGTTGGCAGGCGCGGGCTCAGGCTGTGTCAGAGAGAGCCTTAGTGCCCAGGGTGGCCTGTATAAATGGGATACAGTCGAGTGGCGTGCAGGATGATCCTCATTTGGGGTTTCTGGGCAGCCGCAGAGGGCAACATTTTTTCTTCTGGTGGGCAGGCAGAATGCTTGCTGCACTGTGGCTCCAGAATTCCCAAGCTGAAGGGCCTGTTGGCCCAGCGTGTGAGGAAGGAAGTCTGAGAACACAAGCTAGGGTAAGGTTACAGAGGGAAGGCACGGCAGGCCACACTGCAGAGCCTGAATCGAGATCTCCTGTATCTAAAGCCAGAGACAGGGTCCGACATTGGCTCAGGTTGGAGTTTGTGTCCATGATGGCCCCTTCAGGAAGGGGGGTGACCTCATGAGGCCATGGTGGTTTTCCTACGCTGGGAGAGGTGAGAT